>CAUYRT010057787.1:0-33087 GCA_963574885.1 Lepilemur ruficaudatus | reverse complement strand
CTTTAAAGTCATCCTTTCCTTCTTTTTTGTTTTTTTACTATAGCCGAATTCCAATATTCAGGACATTCTATGGGCTGTACCTTCAAGTATGTTGAGAACCAAAGCACTCCTCCTCACCTGTCCCGCTGTCTCCCAGGGCAGAGCATCACCAGTGCTTGCCTTGCCTGGATCATGGCAGCTGCTTTCTAACTCACCTCTGTGATCCGCTCCTCTTCTCCTAACCCTTTAGTGGCTCCCATTTCTTTCAGAGTAAAAGTCAAAGTTCTGACTATGGCCTATGAAGCCCTACATGTTCAACTTGCTCACTCTCTCACTCCATCCAAACCACTCAGCTCTTGCTGTTTCTCAAGCAGGTCCAGTATGCTCCTACCTTAGGGTTTTTTCACAGGCTGTTTGGGCCCTTTTCTTTGAATGGCCTTCCGCCTGACATGCCTTGGCTGACTCCTCACACTTTTCAAACCTTTGCTTAAAGATCTTTTTCTCAGCCTCCTCCGACCACCATCTTTAAAAATTACAAGCCCTGATTCTTGCTTCTTAATCTGCTGAAATTGTTCAGCCTTGTTTATCACCTTTGAACATATTGTATCATATCTATTGTGATTTGTCTATCTCTACCTGTGAGCATATAAACTCTTAAGAGGGCAGCTATCTTGGTCTGTTATGTTTCCTGAGCATTTACAACAATATTTGGTATACTGTATACGCTCAATAAATATTGACATATTATTACATAACTCAGTAAGTTTACAATTTATGAGGCATGTATTACTGAAGATCAGAGAAAATATTATGCCTCCTTCCTACAGATACTTATAAGCAATCAGGGAGTTAGGCAACAGATGTAAATTATTATTTTTTAAATCATTAAGAGACTATGTAACAATAAGAAGTTTAGCCAGGAGTCTTTTGGTTGCTAATCATAGAAACCCACTCACATTAGCTTTAATTAAAAAAAAAGGGGAGGATTTACTTGTTAACAAAACTGAACAGCTTAGAAGTAAAGCTAGCTCCAGGCACGCTGGATATAGGAGCCTTACAGTAGTCTTCGGAACTTATTGATTTCTCCGTTCATCTCTCAACTCTGCTTTCCTCTAAAATAGCGTTGGTCTCAGGCAGGTGTTCTCCACATGGTAGGCCTGCAAGCTTTAGCCTCAGATTCTCACAGTTGACTGAGAGCCCAGAATTCACCCTGGCCTGGTGTGGGTTACATGCCCCGTGGCAAGGGAATGTAGTGTTCTCATTGCTCTGGCCTGGGCCACAGGCCACTTGTTCAGCCCCTAAACCTCTTGTACTGAGAGTGGGAGAATGAAAAGATAAAGTTAATTATAGAATTGAACCGAATCTATTTGTGTTAAGTTGATGGACTAGAGTAGCCGATATTAGAAGTATAACACTCTGTCCCCTAGTGGTTAGATTATAAAGAGACAATTTCAACATTAGTCCAAAGACAACAGGAGGTTAATTTATCTCACATCACGTATTTATATGATTTTTTTAAAATTTAAGATTCTTCAGGCTGAAATATGATCTTTTATCAGTTTATTTAAGAACATCAGTATTCTTTCCTTTTATTCTCTACATAGAAACATTCATGCATTTTTGGCAAATTTTCCTGGAACTAGATCTTGTATTTCATCTTTTTTTCCCCTATATCCCTATGGCCACCATCTTTCTTCATGGGTTCATCCAACACCTGAAAAATCTTCCTAAGAACTGCTTTAGTTGTATGGTGTCCAGTTGGGGAACTTCATTCTGACACCTAATTTATTAGATATAATATTTTTGGATCTAGCATTGATTTTCATGTGTTTCTGACTCTTTTTGCTTAAGAAATTAGAATTGGATTTTTGTGGCAAGCCATGGAAAGCTAATATAAATAACAATATATTTGCCAGATGCATGGTGACTTGCTGAACTTTAAAAATTAAGAGCATTTATTATTTATATTTTTCATATTTCATGTAAGAAATAGATTAGTCCCTTTAAATTTTATTCTACTAAATTTAAGGTTTATCTAATCTTCTACACAGAAAATTTTCTGTATACTTCATTTTTTTTTCTTTCTTTCTTTTATTTTTTAGAGACAAAGTCTCACTTTATTACCCAGGCTAGAGTGCAGTGGCCCAGTCATAGCTCAGCATAGCCTTGAACTCCTGAGCTGAAGTGATCCTCCTGCCTCAGCCTCCCAAATAGCAGAGACTATGGACACACACCACCTGGCTAATTTTTTGGATAATTAAAAAAATGTTTTGTAAAGATGGAGTCTTGCTATGTTGCCCAGCTGATCTTGAACTCTTGGGCTCAAGTGATCCTCCTGCTTTGGCCTCCCAAAGTAATGGGATTACAGGTGTGAGCCACCACACCTGGCCCTCATGTACACTTCTTATCGTTTTTAATTACATTTATTTATTAATCATTAATGATGATTATTAAATTTATTATTAAATTTATTTAAATTTTAAAGAGTATTCAACAGATGACTTATTTCTTATAAAAAGATATTGATTAATTTCATTTATAAAATTTATCTATTAAAAGAATTTTTTTTAGAGACATGGTCTCGCTTTGTTGCCCAGGCTGGACTGCAGTGGCTATTCACAGGTGCAATCATAGCTTACTGTGGCCTTTAACTCCTGGCCTCAAGGGATCCTCTCACCTCAACTTCCTGAGTAGCTTGGACTATAGGCATAAACCACCACATCTGCCCTATTTTTTTTGAATAAATAATACATTAACATGGAACGATAATAAAAGCTTTAAAAAATGATATATAAGGAAAAGTAAATGTTCCTTGAGCTACTCAGCTCCCAGAGACAATCTCATTATCCTGTTACCCAGTCTCAGTTTCCAGAGACAACCACATTATCTGTTACTTACATATCCCACCAGAGATAATGTATGTATTTACTCCGGTTGCTATGTACAACACTGTATACCCTATCTTGCAACTTGCTTTTTCCACTTAAGAATATATCTTGAATAGCACATTAAAAGCAACCTTCTTCTTTTTCAACAGCTGTACAAATACTATATAGTTAACCAGTTCCTTGTTGAGGAGCTAGGGAGGGTTTCCAGCATTTTGCTATTACAAGCAATGCTTCAGAAAATACGCTGGAATATAAGCCATTATGTGTATTTCTGCAAGGTAAATTCCTAGAAGTAGGGTCACTGTCTTTTGAAATGATTTAGACTAAAGGGGCCTAAAGAGATAGATTTCACTGAGGAGGTATTTGGGTTAGTTGCTTTAGCTAAAAATTTGGAAACATCTTGTATCCTCTTTTTAAATAGCTATCAATCACTAAGTCTTGTTGATGCTACGTGCTCAATCTCTCTTCAAATCTGTCCTCCCTTCCCATTCCTCACAGCCAACAACTCAGTTTAGGCTTTCATTATTACTTCACGTCTGAAGTTTGTCTTCAAACCCACGCTCCTAAGAGAATAATCTACTTAGACACTTTTATGTTGCCTAATCAGGAACATCTAGGATTAGGTCTAATGTCCTTGTTTTAGCATACTAGGTTCATTTGGATCTGGTCCCTGCCCTTCCCTTTTCCTGCAGCCCTTTCCCCTCACCAGCATCACTTTTTATCTTTCTACTGTAGAATAGTGCATCATTTCAGATGTATATGCCTTCATTTTCTCTCACTGTCTCCCCAGCCTGGAATGCCTTCATTTATTTCCCTTACTTCACCTCTGTGTCCCTGTGAGTTCATCCTCCATAGTAATTGGTATTTGCTATTGCAATGATTTCCTCGAAGTAGTCTTTTCTTTCTTTTTAGCTTCAGCATCTAACACAGTGTTTGTGCTTATAAGATGCAAGCTCAGTAAAATTTCCTTAAGGGAACTTAACTAGATATTGAGGAAAAGGGGTGGAGTCATTCATTCATTCAGTGTATGTTTACTGAGAGGCTATTTGGTACAAAGCTATGTGATTATAACCAAGAAGATGACTAGGGTCTAGTGAAAGAGATGGGGCAACATAAACACACATTTCTGATTCAGCTGGATTAGGAATGCAGTGGATCCCAGGTCACAGTTTATTTTATGGATATGGATAAGCAAAGAAAGGGGTGGCATTTTGATTAGAGGAAATTATACTAGGAAAGGTATTTGCAGAATAAGGTAATTGCTCCAAATCACCACGAAACCCAAAATTAGACATAAAACTCATAATTTCTGACTCCTGTTCATGGCCTGTTACCTTCATTTTTTAAAGGGATGATGTTATTCTGGTAAACAGATGGTCAAATATAGTTCTTGGGTAATGAATAATGAAGTGAGATAACGCGAAGCATAAACATTACAAACGAAAAACCAAAAAAACCTTCCTGATGCTAAATGATGTTTATTAATTTTAATCTACCAACTGTTTTTATTGTACCCTTTTCTATTCTCTCTTATATTAACGAAACCTCTTTTCACAAAAGTTTGAGAAAGCTAGTAAAATGTAGTGAAAAGAACAGGTTCTTTGGGAGTCAGACAAAATCAGATTCAGCTCAGCGGGCAGTCACTACTAGTAATTTATAGCAAGTACTTAAACTCCCAGTTTCCTCTTTTGTAAATTGGGAACAATAATAGTAAATAAATTGTGAGATGTTTATGAAAAGTGCTTAGCACAGTGCCAGGCACATAATAAGAGCTCAGTAGAAGTTAGCTATCATGCAATTCTAAGAACCCGAGGACTTGGGGGTGTTATTTTCGCTCTGGAAACCAAAGGGACTGAAGTGTAATCATTACTAAATTAGGTTAAACCAGAACTCGCGCTTTCGGCAATGACGCAGTTTGATCTCTTCGGGCCACCGTAGCCGAGCATGCGTAAATAAACGTGGCGGGACGTATGTGTCATGGCGCGCTCCATCTAAAGTCTGTGCGGTTTCCGGAAAGTGTCGTGTTGATTCTCTCACTTCGGACTGGTTTTTATTTTCCGACTGCTGGGTAAGAGTGGCGATGGATCAGTGTGGGGCAGAGTGTGGCCAGGGCTCCTTTTATGGCGAAGCCTTGTTTCTCTAGTTCTAGTCTTTCTCGGGCTTTCTGCTAATTTGTTTCGTAGTTAAAAGGGGACTCGCCAGCTGGGACAGGGGAATTGGGAGGCACATAGGGCTGCCAGAGTGAAGACAGGGTCATCGGCCTCAGGTGCTGCCGGGTTGTTAGGAGTATTTAAAGTACCGTGTTCCTTATTGTCAGGTTTAACTTCATTTGTTCTCCCACTTTCTACGTTAGTGAATTTGTGGACATGACAAGGCTTTCGTAGTTTTTAAGCTTTCACAGAGCAGTATCATAATAATTTAAACAGAAGTTGGCCAGAGGAGCAGGTGTCTTGCTTTTTCACTTTCTCCTTTACTCATAAAACCTTTCTCTGAATCTCGGGATGACACGTGTCTTTCGGGTGGAAGGTGATGTGCATACCTACCTTATTGCCTTATTCCTGTTTTGTAGTTGTTGCTTACTCGCACTATGCAGACGTTGTAGTGCTGGACGTATTTATTACCAAGGCTAGACACTGGATCACAGTCTTGGTAGATGTCAACATACCTGTCGTAATCAGTAAGAAGTTAGAAGTATTATGGAACATCATTAACTCTGCTATATAAAGCGGTCTTTGTGGAGTCTAATTCCTTTTAGGTAGTTTTAAAGAGTCCTTTTGGTGGTTTTGTGAACTTGTGGGATGCTTGCTTTTCCTAAGCAATTTTTGTTTTCCAGAATCATCTTTCGAAAGGACTTTAGACTAATTGCAGATAATCAAAGTGCTAACTTATTTTAAACCTTTCATGTTTGAGTGGCATATTACACATGAGACTATGCAGAAAGGTAACACAATTTCTTAGCCATTTGCCACCATCATTTCATGGAATCGCTGTGATTTCCATACCACTACATCCAAGAGACATTTTTATTTATTTTACTTAACGTTTCATTTTCATTCAGCAGCCCTGACCATGTCCACCTCCTTGACATGCCACCTGAAGTTCCTTTGCCTTTAGTGGCCCACTGATTTTTTTCCTTCTCTGGTGGCTGCTGCTTGGTCTCCGTTTTAGGCTGGTTCTCCTTTACTTACCAGTTAAATTTGGAGTTTCTCAAGGCTTGGTCCTGTACTCCTTGCTAACTCTGTTCTCTTTTTCTTTCCTTCTGGGTAATCTAATCCACATGCTTGTCAACACTTGTCTTTCTGATTCTAGCCATTCCAGTGGGTGTGAAGTAGTATATCATTGTGCTTTTGCTTTGTATTTCCCTTATGGCTAATGATGTTGACATCTGTTCATGTGCTTATCAGCCACCTTTATATCTTCTTTGGAGACATGTCTATTCAAATCCTTTGCCCATATTTTAAATTGGGTTGTCTTTTTATTGTTGAGTTGTAGAGGTTCTTAATATATTCAGATACTAGGCCCTTACCAGATGTGATTTGCCAATATTTTCTTCCATTGTATAGGTTGTCTTTTCACTTTCTTGATGATGTCCTTTGAAGCATGTAATGTTTAATTTTGATGAAGTCTAAACTATTTTTCCTTTTGTTGCTTGTGCTTTTGGTGTCTTAACTAAGAAACCAGTGCCTACTGTAGTGTCATGAAGTTTTACACCTGTTTTTTTCCTAAGAGTTTCATAGTGTTAGTGCTTATATTTAGGTCCATGATCCATTTGAGTTAGTTTTTGTATATGATATGAAATGAGGCTCCAGCTTCATTCTTTGCGTATGGCTATCCAGTTGTTCTAGCATGATTTATTGAAAAGACTATTTTTTCCACATCGAATTGTCTTGGCAACCTTGTTGAAAATCAGCTGACCAGGTAATATATTTTTTGACATGCATTCTAGGTGATTTTTATTAAAGAATAACTCTGCGACAGTGATTATCAAACTTCATTGCCTATCAAAATCACGTGTAGGGCTTGTTAAAGATTGCTGGGCTTTACTCAAAATATCTGATTCAGTACATCTGGAGTGGGGCCTGAGAATTTTCATTTCTAACAAGTTCCCTGTGATGTGACTAGTCTTGCTGGTATGGAAACCACACTGCGAAAACCATTAATCTAGGACATTGATTTGCAACTGTGGTTATACACATGAGAATTATTGCAAAGTTTTTGGCAAATGTTGATGCCCAGGCTCCATTCTGAGAGATTGAGTCAGCTGGCCTAGGGCTCAGGTGTTGGCAATTTTCAAAAGTGCTTCAGGTTAATAGAATGGATGTTCAAGATTGAGAACCACTGCTGTGGTAGACTAGTGGTTCTTTTTTTTTTTTTTTTCTTTGAGAAAGGGTCTTGCTCTGTTGTCTGGGTTAGAGTAAGTGGTGTCATCATAGCTCACTGTAACCTCAAACTCTTAAGCTCAAGTGATCTTCCCACCTCAGCCTCCTGAGTAGCTAGAACTACAGGCACACACTACCATGCCCAGATAATTTTTTAAATATTTTGTAGAGATGGGGGCTTGCAATGATGCCCAGGAGTCACAAACTTCTGGCCTCAAGGAAGCCTCCCACCTTGGCCTCCCGAAGTGCTGGGATTACCGGCGTGAGCCACTGCACCCAGCCAGAATAGTGGTTCTTAATCAGGGATGTTTAGTGGAATTACCTGGGCAGTTTCTAAGTTCACATGCCTCAGTTCTACCCTTGGAGATTCTAATTCAGAATGGAACCTGGGGATTTGATATTATAGAAGCTCCCCTAATAACTCACCTGTGTAAGTAACCATTACTCTAGGATAGTACATCCTCTCTGATATCATTTTCAATATTTCCTTTTTTACTATTTTTATTCCCTTTATCAAACTTGATTTTCTCTACCTTTGAGAAAACATTTTATGTGATCCTTTTGCTCCATTTAACTATCTTGCTTTCCTTTTATTTTCAAACTTTATTTTTATAACTTATTTAAATATTTCTGAAGGCTAAATAATTCCTTCTCCCAATGTGTTCGAAGTAAAAACTTTATTAATAATGATGATTGAGATTGTTTACGTGCTTATGATATGCTGCTAGGTTTAGGAACCTCTGCATTATATTTGCCTCCTTTGTCTCCTTAGAGTGAATTTCTAGAAATGAAATTGTTGGTTCCAAGAATATACATGTGTTAAAGTTTGATATGTATTGCCAGATTGCTCTCCAGAAAGGGCATACCAGTTTTACCATGCTTTCAGCTAGCAGTAGGGTTTTTTGTCAGTCTTTTGTCAGTGAGGTAATTGAAAAATAACTCATTTGAATGTTTGTTATTAGTGTGGTTGAGCATTCTTCCCTATTTTTATTGGCTGTTCGTATTTCTTAAGTGAATTGCCTGTTTTTCTTTTGCCCATTGTTTTCTGGGATGTGTTTACTTCTTTGTATCATATTAGACTCTTTCATTGTTTGTACTTTGCCAGTGAGGCAGGGCTGTAGTGGAAAGTGCAAGGGATTGAGAAGAGGCTTAGGTTCTAATTCTGTCTCTATCAGTGTACACATCCCTTTGCTTTTCTGGACTTCAGTTCTGTAAAATGAAGAGCTTAGCAACCTTCTCTACTTTCCTTACTCTGTAATGATAGTGTATGTTTACTGCAGTGGACTCCTTTCATCTCTCTTCTTCCATTCTATTTCTCTTCAGTGGATCCATACGCAGTTGTGTATGGGATGTAAAAATTGTGTAATTTAAAAAAAATGGCTTTTAATGTCATTCAGTTATTCATAATTCTTCAGTAGTTCTTTAGTAACATTCAAAGATATTACCTAGTCTTAACCTTTCTCACTTAATTATTTGATAGAATAATAGTGATAGAAGAAATCCTAGGGGTTAGGCATTTACTTCAATTCTCCACCCAATGTAAGAATTTCCTCCTATGTTATAGGAAGACTAACTAAATTCATCTTAAGCATTGTATTCATTCATATAGTCAGTAAATATTGTGTGTCTGCTATGGCCTAGGCATCGTCAGAAGTGTTGTAGAGATAGTACTGAAAAAGGGATGATGTCTTTGTGCTTATGGAACTTACATTGTAATGAGAAAGACACATGCAATAATATACACGGTGTCATGTAAGTGCTATGAAGAAAAATGAAACATGCTTGGGCAAGGTGGTTATTTTAGATAGGGTGATTAGGAAAGGCCTCTCTGAGGGGGTGTTATTTGAGTGCCGAAGTGGACAGCAAGACATATTAATACAAATATCTCGGGGCTGATATTCTGGCAGAGGAATAGCAAGTGTGAAGGCCCCTGAGTCAGAAACTAATTTGGCGTCTTCAGAGTATCTATATCCATATCTTGTTAGACTGTGTAACCTACATTAAAAAAGTCTTTATTCACTTTTAGAGACAGGGTGTCACTTTGTCACCCAGACAGGAGTGCCATGGTGCAATCATAGCTCACTGTAGCCTCAAACTTCTGGGTTTAAGCAACCCTGCCTTAGCCCCCTGAGTAGCTGGGACTACCATACCTAGCTACATTAAAAAATATTTATTGAGAACCTGCAATATGCTAGACATAGTTCCAGGCAGTGAGATAAAGCAGTAAACAAAGCACACACAAACCTTTATCTTTACCCCCATGGGCTATATATTCTAGTAGAAAGAGATAAACAGAAACAAACAAACAAACCAAACAAATATGTAAGCAGGTGATAAAGTGCTGTAGATAAAAAAACAGGCAGAGAAGGGGAATAGGAAGTATGTGGGGATTGCTCAAAAAGTCCTCTCTTGTGACATTTAAGCAAAGTCCTGAAGGGCTTGAGTGAGTGAGTCATTCAGGTGTCTTGAATAAGAGCATTCCAGGCAAGAATAAGACTGTGAAATGAGTGTGTACCCAATGAGTAGAAATAACAAGGAAGCCTGTGTGGCTGAAAGGGGAGAGAGGGGAGAGTGGTAGGAAATGAGGTCATAGAGGTAACAGAATTGTTTATGTCCTTGCAGATCTTTGTAGCAATTTTGACTTTTTTTTGTTGTTGTTGTTTTAAAGAGGTGGTGTCTCGCTTGCTTGCCCAGACTGGAGTGCAGTGGCGTAATTGCAGCTCACTGCAGTCTGGAACTCCTGGGATTAAGCAGTCCTCCTGCCACTGCCTCCCAAATGGCTAGGACTATAGGCACAAGCCACTATGCTTAGCTTGGCTTTTTACTCTGAGTTTGAATACCATTGGAAGGGTTTGATCAGAAGCTTGAGGTGAACATAGGTTTTAAAGGGATCCCTGACTTCTGTGCTGAAAATGCTCTTGGGGAATTAGAGTTGAAGCAGAGAGACTACGTATTGCAATAATCCAAGCAAGAATTGACATTAGTTTGGACCAAGAATGTAACAGTGGCAATAGTCACATGTAGATTCTGAATATATTTGGATGATAGAGCCAACAGGCTTTCGTTGGTGGATTGGATTTAGGGTAAAGGAAAGAGAGGAGTCAGGGATGATGCCAGGACTTTTGGCCTTAGCAGATAGAACATCAGTCCCCAACCTTTTTGGCACCAGGGACCGGTTTCATGGAAGACAATTTTTTCACAGATGGGGGAAGGGTGGGGTGGGAGGATGGATTCAGGATGATTCAAGCGCATTACATTTATTGTGCAGTCAAACCTCTCCGTTAATGATAATCTGTATGCGCAGCTGCTTCCCAGTGCTAGTATCACTGCCTCAGCTCCACCTCAAATCATCAAGCATTGAATTCTCATAAGGAGCATGCAAGCTAGATCCCTCACATGCGTAGTGTACAGTAGGGTACATGCTCCTATGAGAATCTAATGCCACTGCTGATCTGACAGGAGGCGGAGCTCAGGTGATGATGCAAGCGATGGGGAGCGGCTGCAAATACAGATGAAGCTTTGCTTGCTCTCCTGCTGCCTACTTTCTGCTGTGCGGCCCTTATCTTCTGCTGTGCAGCCCAGGTCCTAACAGGCCATGGACAGGCACTGGTCTGCAGTCTGGGGGTTGGGACTGCAGAGGTAGAAGGTTGGGATTGCCTTTAAATGAAATGGGAAAGTTGTGAGAGGATCAGGAATTCGGCTTTGACATTTTTTTTTTTAAGTCCCTATCAGAGGAAGATTGTTTTGACTTTTTAAGTTTGGAAGAATTACTAGACATTCAAGCAGGGTGTTGAATCGGCAGTTCGACATACGAGTCTAAAGTTCAGGGGAGGAATGGGGCTGGTTATGTAAGCATATGGTTAGTGTTTTGAGGCCATGGGACTGGATGAGGTCACCTAGGGAGTGCCTGAAACTAGAGAAGAGAAGAGTCCTGTAACAGAGCCATGGGGGAACGCTAATGTTAAGTTGGAGAGATGAGGAGGAACAAGCAAAGGAGACTTGAGGAGTGGCTAATGTGGGAGGAGGAGAACTAGGAGAGTATGGTTTCCTGGAAGCCAGTGAAGAAAATGCCTTAATGAGGGAAGGGTTGATAATGTCACATGCTGCAGATGGCGTCTGGTAAGATGACTGAGAATTGATTGTTGTGTATATTGCTGGAAGTCACTGGACTCACAACAGTCAATTTGGTGGAGTGGCGTGGGTGGAAGCCTGGTTCAATGAGAGAATGGGAGGGGAAACTGGAGACAGTACGTGTAGACAGCAAGGAGCTTTTGTTTAAAGGAGAGAAATGTGGTAGAGATAATAACAGGAGGAGATGGGGTCCAGAGGGGTGTTTGCTTTTGTTTTTGTGTCTTAAATGGGATAAATAACTATTTTTAGATGGTAACGGTTAAGTAGAGTGGTTGCGACGATGCAGGAAGAGGGCCCATAGCTGGAATTCTGTGCTTGAGTTGGGCAGAGTAGAAGGATTTCTCTTAAGGAGGTGGACAGTTCATTCATTAACAGACTGGAAGGCAGGATATGGGCAAAGAACCAGTTTCTGGTAAAAGAATGAAGTCATCCATCTGTGCAGGACGTGAGAGGGGATTTGAGGGTCTTTGTTATTCAGGCCTTCTGTTTTCCATCCCATCTTTCCTTAGAGGAGATCTGTGAGAAATGGATTTTCAGGAAATTCCTAAATAATGTGCACTGTGAATCTAGAAGAAGGCAGAATTTCCTAAACTTATTTGACAGCAGAATCATTTTTTCAGGTAGTCCATATCTCGGGTAAATAGAACTAGTTTGGCAAAGACTACCATGCTTCATTTTGCCTTACCTCAATTGCTGAGTTGGCCTGGGCTCTCATTTGCAAGAACAGAAAACCCAGCTTATACTGATTTAAGCCACAGAGGGGCTGTATGGGCTCGCATGACTGGGCAGAGCAAGGCTGCATCTGTCTTCAGGCATTGGTTGGACTAGGTGCTCAAACAATGTCAGTAGGGCTTTTTATGTTTCCAGCTCTTATTTGGCTGCTTGCCTTAGGTAGGCTTCCTCCCTGTGGCAAGATGGCCCCTGGAATCCCCAATTTGACATCCTCCTAACTTAGCCACTTCAGTGAAAAGAGAAGCCATCTCTTCTGTTTACTCTGGCATAGAAGTCCTCGCAGTGATTCTCAGTGGCTGAGCTTGCCATGACCCGTTCTGAATGGATCATTGTGGCCAAGAGGATGGGTTACTCTGGCAGGCTTGAGTCATGTGCCCCTTCCTGTGTCTAGGGAAGGGGAAGTCTGTGATTGATAATCCCACCATGACCACGTGGTAGGCATGTTAACCAGTCCTTTATCGACTGACTTTTGGCTTTGACTTTATTGACTTTATTTCTAATCCTTTTGCTTAAACATAAAGCCAGCTGAGATTTGAACACAGGTTTTCTGATTCACAGCACATAATTTGTCATGGTTGTAAAGAATGCATTACAGAGTAAAAGAGCGTGGCTAGAAACCACTGTTAATGGAATGATGTGAATGGAAAGATGGGAATCTAGTAAATGAAGAGAAGGAAAGTTCATCAGAAAGCCTTGAGGCCAAGTGAAAGAATATAAGATCCTTAACAGTGTTCACATGACTCAGAAGAGGACACACATTAGGTAGGCAGTAGAGTACTGTGCGGCCTATGGGCTTGGACTCATCTGGCATGGAATCCTCATTTTGCTTCTTTGGGCAAGTTGCTACTGTGCATTGCAGTCTGCTCGTCTTTAAATTGAGGATAATAATACTACCTACCTCATAGAGTTCTTGTGAATGGTTGATGAGATGACCCTGTAAAGGACTTGCTTTGTGTCTGGATACAGTAGTGGTAGTAATACTATCATTAAGTGTACTCCAGCAGTATATTTTCTTTGTCTTTTTATTCTAGATCGTGTTCTTTCTTAATTATTTTATTGTAATGTAATTATAGATTCACATGCAGTTGTAAAAATTATGCAGAGATCCTTGTACACTTTACCCAGGTCTATCAATGGCAACATCTTGCAAAACTATATATAATACAATACAGTGTCATAGCCAGGATGTTGACATTGATATAATCAGGATGCAGAACATTTCTGTCACCACGAGGATTCTTCATATTGTTCTTTTATAGTCAGACCCATTTTCCTCTTACCCCATCCTCTTTTTAATCCCTGGCAACCTGTTCTCCCTTTCCTTGAGATAATTTTGTCATCTCAAGTATGTTATATAAATGTAATCACACTGTGTGTAACCTTTTAGGATTGACTTTATTCAGCAAAATTCTCTGGAGATCCACCCAGCTGATGCATGTATCAATAGTACATTCCTTTTTATTGCTGAGTAGTGCCCCATGGAATGGATGTACCATACTTTGTTTAGCCATTCACTGTTTGAAGGACATCTGGGTTGTTTGTAGTTTTGGCTGTTACAAAGAAAGCTGCTATAAACATTTATGTATGGGTTTTTGTGTTAATATAAGTCTTTATTTCTCTTGGATAAATACTCAGGGGTACAATTGCCAGATTGCATCATAGTTGCATCATTAGTATCTTAATTAAATGCCAAACTCTTTTCTGGAGTAGCAGTACCATTTTACGTTCCCATGGGACTGTATGAATGATCCAGTTTCTTTGCATCCTTGCTGGTATTTCACATTTTCACTATTTTTTATTTTAGCCATTCTATTGGTGTGTAGTGATATCTCATTACTTTCAGTTTCCATTTCTCTGGCGGCTAATGTTAAATCTCTTTCCATGTTCTTGTTTGCCTTCTGTATATCTTCTTGAAATGTCTTTTCATGTCTTATGTCCATTTTCTGATTTAGTTTCTTTTTTTACTGTTGTGTTTTGAGTTCTCGATAGTAGTCCTTTGTATTTTCTCCCACTCTGTAGCTTGACTTTTCATCCTCTCAAAGGGTCTTTATCAAAGCAAAGGTTATAAATTTTGACATTCAGTTTATCAATTTGTCTTTTTATAATAGATTGCTTTGGTACCTAGCTCTAGATCCAGAAGATTTTTCTCCTGTGATTTTTTCTAAAATTTTTATAATTTTATGTATTATACTTAGGTCTGTGATCCATTTTGAATTAATTTTTTGTATAAAATATGAGACTTAGGTCAAGGTTTGTTTTTTTTGACCCATAAATAATCCAATTGCTCTAGCGCTAACTGTTGAAAGGCTATCTTTCCACCATTGAATTGCTTTTGCACTTTTGTGAAAGATCGGTTGGGCATACTTATGTGGGTCTGTTTCTGAGTTCTCTGTTGTGTTCTGTTAATCTGTGTTTCTGTCCCTCCACCAATACCACAGTCTAGGTTACTATAGCTATCTAATAAGCCTTAAAATCAGGTAGACCAGTTCCTCTTAGTTTACTCTTTTTCTTTTCAAAATTGTTTGAAATATATTAGTTCCTTTACCTTCCCATATAAGTTTTAGAATAGTCTTATGCATCCATGAAAAAGTCTTTTTGGGATTTTGATAGCAATTATTTTAAACTTGGATATAAGTTTGGTCTCCACTGACCCTGTGGGTCTTTATTACTGGTTGGTTGGTTGGTTTGAATGTCCAGGGTCTTTTCTTGGCCTTCTCTGATTCTACCCTGGTGGGATGTGTTGGGTGCTTCATGACAGGGTGGAAGTCAAGGCTCCCTACTTAGCCATTGTGGCTTGCCTGGGGAGTGGGACTACAGTTTGTATGTGTTTGGCCTGAGTAGAATGGTTATTATTTGTAAGTTTTCTGTCTTCCTAAGCTGCCCTTTTTCTAATTATTTGATGCGAAAGCAGGCTTTTGTTGGGAGCTTTTATTTTCTGCATCTGTTGGCACTTCTAGATTGCTGGCTTTTTCAGTTCCAAGTCTGGGATATAGGAAACAAAAGGAAACCAAAGGAACTCACCATGATGTTCCTTGGGTCCCGAGGTCCCTAGCCATCTGCCGCCTTCTCTCCACCTTTCAAGGTCATCTTATATTTGTTTTAAAATGATGTTCAGTTTAGTTTAGTTGTATTTTGCTGAAGGGATAGGGAAAAGTATGTCTACTTTATCTTCCTGGAAGCTGTGTTCGCATTTTGTTTTTTGAATTATAAAAATTTTAGGCTGGGCTTTGGTGTCTTACACCTATAATCCTAGCACTTTGTGATGCTAAGGTGGGAGGATTGCTAGAGGCCAGGGGCTTGAGAGCAGCCTGAGGAATATATCGAGACCCTGTCTCTACAAAAAAAAAATTGGCTGGGCTTGGTGGCATGCATCTGTAGTCCTAGCTACTTGGGGGGCTGAGATGGGAGGATGGCTTGAGCCCAGAAGCTCAAGTTGCAGTGAGCTATGATTATGATGCTGCAATTCAGCCCCGGGCAGCAGAGAGAGACTCTGTCTCAAAAAAAAAAAAAAAAAAAATTCTTTTTGAACATCCAGACTAGTAGAATAGAATATTGAATATCAGCAGACCTATTTTCTAGATTTAGAAGTTGTAAATGTTTTTCTGTTTTACTCTCTTTTTTCTGAGGTATTTTAAAGTAAATTATAGTCATAATGACATTTTACTATTAAATCAGTATGCATCTTTAAAAAATCTTTTTGAACATAGTGTTTTATATCTAATGATTTATGGTAATATTCTCATATTACCTAATATCCAGTTCATATTCTGATCTTCCTAGTTGTTCCCAAAATGTCTTATAGTGGAATGAACAAAGATCCAATCAAGAACATAAATTGCATTTAGTTGTTAGGCTTTTAAGTTTTCTTTAATCTTGAACAGTTCTTCTCCTTTTTTATTTCCACGATATTAATTTTTTGAAGAAAAGATTCCTGTTGAACCTTTGAATCCCACTATCAATAGGGTTTGTCTGATGGTTTCCTTGTGTTTCTTTATCTCCTGCATTTCCTGTAAACTTGAAGTTAGATCTAAAGGCTTGATTGGATTCAACTTTGGTGAGAATATTTTATAGGTGATGCTATGTTAAGCAGATTTTCATAAGCTTGTGTTATTTATAACTTTTTTATGTGATAGAGAAGATGCCTTCTGCATCCTGTGATGCACTACTGGATGACATAGAAGATATCGTGTCACAAGAAGATTCGAAGCCACAAGATAGGCATTTTGCGAGAAAGCATGTTGTTCCAAAGGTACGAAGGCGAAATACCCAAAACTGTTCACAGGAGGAAAACAGACCCCCGAGTGATAGGTAAGCTTTTTTCCTTGAAATTATATTCAGTTTCATTCCAGGGATATACATAATATCTCTTTTTTAGAATCTTTGAACTTTTGACAGGAAATACAGGTTAGGTATCCCTTAACTGAAATGCTTGCGACCAGAAGTGTTTTGGATCTTGGATTTTTTTTTGATTTTGGAATAATTGCATTATGTACTTACTGGTTGAGCATCCCTAATCTGAAAATCCAAAACCCTCCAATGAGGATTTTCTTTGAGTATCATTTTGGTGCTCAAAAAGTTTTGGATTTTGGAGTATTTGGATTTTGAATTTTTAGATTAGGAATATCTAACTTTTTTTTTTTTAATGTTCTTAAATTTGGCACAGTAATTAGTTAAAAAAGAAAAAAGATGTCAAATTGGATGTTCCTTGCAGGCAAGGCCTAGGACAATAGAAATGTCTCTGATATGACTGTAGTTGGTATGTAATTGTGTTACTTCCAAATTTTTACTGGAAGTTGTGTTTTTTTTTTTGTTTGTTTGTTTGTTTTTTTGAGACAGGGTCTTGCTCTGTTGCCCAGGTGGGAGTGCAGTGGCACAATTACAGCTCACTGAAACCTTGGACTCCTGGGCTCAAGTGATCCCCCGGCTTCAGCCTCCTGAGTAGCTAGGATTGCAGGTGTGTGCCACCATGCCTGGATAACTTTTTAAACTTTTTGTAGAGACAGGGTCTCACTATGTTGCGCAGGCTGGTCTTGAACTCCTCAGCCTCAAGTGATCCTCCTACCTCAGCCTCGAAAAGTGTTAGGATTACAGATGTGAGCCACCATGCCTGGCTGGAATTTTTGATTCTTAGGAGACATTGTTTTGGACATTTGATTTTTCTTAGCAAATTTGCAAATACCTAGGGACCAACTAAAGGCATTGGGCACAAAGAAATTATTGCCCTACTTATGCTATTTTAGCAGGTCTCTAGTCAGTGATATCCTAATACAACCTAGCTAGAAAGCATTATGTAGTTGTATAGTTTTAATAAGCCTGTATTTGTTTATCTAGTAAATTGTTGAAAAGTTTTAATATACTTATTTTGTTTGGAATATTAAGCCTTTACAATCTCTGAATTTAAATTTGCTTATAGTTTGATGTTTATCAAATTTGTCCTGAACATGTCCTTAAGGTAAATTCTGTTTACTTACAAATTATTAGAGCAATCTAAGTTGAAAGTTTGTTTTTTTCTTCCTAAAAATGTTACGCTTTTTTAGAACTCTATTTTTACAGAGTACTTTCAATAATGCTTTAGGGTGACAGTTTTTGATTTTGATTGTTATTTATTATATATCTAAGTTTTAAAGTAAAGATTGCAATTAGTATATAGGAGTCTTTTTGTGAACAAATATACCTAATTTTTCTTCATTTGCTATTGCTGCTAGAACAATTTTCTTGGCTATTTTTATTTGTACATACCTTTCTAGGAATTGAGCTTAGTAAGTTAAGTAGTATGAATTTAAAATATAATTCAGAAAAAAAGATTTTTTTTTTTATGTAGAGAGTCTTTACTACTTAAAATTCTGTGGTTATTTTATCTTGATTTTTAGACTTTTGATGTAACAACGGATTTTGGATTAAGTTGGTGTATTTAACAGATAGCTTGTCAGTTGATTGCAGTGAGTTTGTGTGTGTGTGTGTGTGATGTGTCCTGAAATCATCTAGTGTTTTTTATTCTAAAAATCAGTGAGACTTACTTTTTAAAAAATTGATTGTTTAACAGCACAATTCCTGGCATACAGAAAATTTGGATACGAACATGGGGCTGTTCTCATAATAATTCAGATGGAGAATATATGGCTGGACAGCTAGCTGCTTATGGCTATAAAATTACAGGTAATGAGATTTGTAATGTATTTTATTGATTAAATTTTTCAGTTAAGTTTTTTGGAGATAATGTATTCTAGCTTCAGAGACTAAAGGATATTATAGCATAACTTAATGATTTTAAAGCAGCATAGCTATTATAATTGCCTAGATAACTATGGATATCATTTTTAAAATGTTAAAAAACTTTTTTTGATATAAGTTGAAACTTTCTGAAAATAGAATTAACAGAGTTCATGTGTACCCTTTAGTCAGTTTCCCCTAATATTAATATCTTACATAACTTTAGTTAATAAACCAGGAAATGAACATTAGTGCAGAACTATTATCTAAACTATAGGTCTTACTTTAATTTTACCAGTTCTCCCATTAACTGTTTCTGTTCCAGGATCTGGTCTAGAGTCCTAACTTACATTTAGTTGTAGTGTCCCCTTAGTCTTCTCCAATCTGTGATAGTTCCTCAGTTTTTCTTGTCTTCTGTGACCTTGCCATATGTAAAGAAAACATTATTTTTTTCTGAAGGTGTTACCTTGATGCTTCTGAAGAAAATGATTCGTTATTTTGTAGAATGTCCCTCAACTTGGGTTTGTCTGTTTTCTCATGATTAGAATGAGGTTATATAGTTTTGGCAGGAAGAGCACAGAAGTGTTTTTCTGTCTTCTGAATGTGTCATATCAGGAGGTTATGATGTCAGTATATCTTATTACTTATTACTGGTACACTAACCACCATGCCTAGCTAAGCAGATAGCCTTAAAAAAATAGTCTGGGGCCATGGGCCTGGCCCTGGCCTCGGGCACCCCTCCCCCCCAAAATAGCCTTCAGGATAATGTCCTAAAATGTCAAAAAAATCACGTGTTGACTTTTCCTACCTGATATTGAATATCTAATACATTTTAAATTTTAGTCCATTAGCAGTTTGTGTTTGGCCTTAGGACAGTATTCTTCTGTATAAAATAACAGTCCTGATATTTTTATACAAGAATATTAAGCTTTGTTATGCATACCTAATTTTGGTTTCTTACTTGAAAATAGTTAAAAAGGGAGAATTAAGGAAGCAATTATTTGAATATGAAAAATTTTTTTGTTAGTGTATTACTTTTATATACTCGTATTACTTATATATTTGCATTAATTTTATATACTGTTGATTGTCCCCACTTTTGAAATTCGTAGTCAGTTTTCAATTCTAGTCTGGCTTGCATGCAGCAGAATTTAGGACCACTAGTCTGGGTGGTGTAGGCCCGGAAAAAATAAACTATGTTAACTTTTGTAAGACATTTAAGGAAATCTCTCTAGATCTTACGTTTAGATTAGATATATGATGTGAATAATTTCTGGATTGCCTATGCCAGTAGTTTCTTCCATTATTATGGAATAATGGGGGGTTATAACAATTATTATTTAATTATTTATGTTTTTGTTAATCACATGTAGACCTAAAATTAAATGTATCATTGATATAAAATATAGATTATGTATAATGTGTAGAGATTATTAAAAATAATATGCAGAGAAATTAAATCAAAACTATCTCAATTACCAGTTATAGATATTTTTACTATTTGAGGAAGAAAGATTATGTGGATATATATTTGAAATTGCTACTTTTAACTGTGTGAATATAATTATTCCATAAAGAAACTTTACAAAGGCTTAGAGCAGTTAGTTGTTTATTGCCTCTTTTTAAACCCTTTTTATTTTGAGGAAAAAGATGCTTCATATCTTTTAAATAAACTATTTTACAATAACTCTTGCTTGCTTCTGTTTCAAATAATGAAACCTATTGAGGAGAAATGATGTTAGTCCCTAAAACTCAGAACAATTAATTGTATCATGGGTCCGTGGATGCATGATATAATTAAATCAGTATCATGGGAAGCAATTAAACTTTCCCTGTGGGCACTATGGTTTTTGAAAGAAATATGACTTGAATGCATACATTCCATGAATGTGTTCTTTTCAAGTAAGCAGTTTTTGTAGATTACTTTTTTTCGGCAATCCTTTGATTATTGTTTTTGGATTATTTCTTTTGGAGATGTTGGTAAATTATTTTCGGTATCTTCATTGATGGCAACTCTTCCTATCCTGAGAGTACATTTAGTGTTAGAAATAGTCACAGGTCATTTGAGGCCAAATCTGGTGAATAAAGTATGTGCTGTGATGTTGAACAATGCTGTTTTGGTTAAAAATAGGCATTTTTATTTATCTTAATTGATTCTGAAAACAGTTCTAAAAGAATTCTGAAAGAGTAGCAGTGATTCTTGTACTTTTTGAGTCTTTTCAGAACCTCACAACTCTTAACAGTTTCATCAAAGAATTCTTAATTCACAATTCATAATTACCCAAGTCAGAATAGAATGTTTAGCTTGGGTGCCCACAGTTTCAGAGAAATCATTCAAAAATTGCTGGGCTGTTAAAGTTCTTAGTAGCTTCTTTTGTATATTTGTATATAGTTTATTCATTCAGCAAACATTCTCTGAAGATGATATGTGTTATAGGGTAGAGTGCTAGGAGGCGTGAAGATAAGAAAATGGACTAGCCATGGATCCCAGAAGCTTTCATATTCTATGTTAAATCTTAGAAGTTATTTTAGTAAATGCTGAAGCTTTATGTGTCCTTTCATTTTTTATAATATAGGGGAAATAGGAGTAGGACCTGCTTTATTAAAAGAACTTTTACACTTTATATTTTAGAAATGCTTTGTGATAATATCGAGTCAGAATATGGCATCTGTTATTTGAATTAAGGAAATTAATATCTCTTTGCAGAAACAAACACTGATTTATTTGCTTTAGGAGATGGTATTACAATGTAATGACTAAAGTATATAGCATATTTCCTGGTCCTGGCTGTTTAATTTGAAGTAGCTTTAAGTTTTTGTGACTGAGGTCAATGGGATATATTTGATTGATGTATAGAAATGTTTGCATAAGGAATACACAAGGAACATACTAGTGATTAGTAGAATTTAAAGGACATTAAAACTATGCTTTTATGTTTGGACTTAGGTTTAGGTTGTTGCACATAATTCAAGTATGAGTGCATATAAAGTTTCTTAAAAAAAAACTCTGCCTGCTTTCTTATCTCAGTTTTAAGAACTGGTGACTATGATATTTTACATTCATATCTTGAGTTTATTTATATAATAAAATATATTAAGATAGGGAGAAGATTCATTCTTTGGGAAGCTCTGCAGTAGACTCCTCCAAATACAACTTTTGCAAAATATACAACTAAAAGAAAAATGTGTGGTATGTCACTGCTTCTCATAGGTGATACAATTTTTTGGGCAGTCTAGTTCTATGTGAAATCAGGATTTGTGTTCACATTTTTAGGTAGGGAAGCTGAATTTGTTAAAAGCCTACTGTGTGTTAGGTATTGTTATTGCAAGGATCAAATGAAATGACTGTGGCATGAGGTTACTGCATATTTTAAAATAGGGAGATTGAGACAGGGAGAAGGAAGACACATGACCTCTACTTCATCCTGTTAATGTGTGCTGGAGCCAACACTGAGACCCAGGTTTGTGTGTCAGCACAGCCTGACCTCTTTGCATTATGCTCTCTCGTCTCTCAAAGGTGATGTTTTAAAGGCAGTTCAGGATGTAAATTTACTAATATTAATGGCTCTTCTTAGAGTACTTTTTGCTACCCAACGTTTTGAAATTTTTTCCCTTGTAAGATTTTTTTTAATATGTGACCCTTATTAGAAGCCTTTCCCTTTGTGTGTGTGTGTGTGTGTTTGAGGGCAGAGGGAGAACACATACCACTGTAGTCTGTACCACAGTAACATGCTCGATTTATTAATTGCAGTGCTGAGTTGGGAGTTGGAAGTAAGCTGTTTCTTTAGTTATAGATAGTGGTGTCAGCAGAGAGCTACCTGGTCCATTCCCGCCTCCTTAATCATAAATATAAAGCCATCACCCAGTGGAACCTGCATAAAAAATCTTCCTGATTTTTGTATTCTTCTTGACCCTCTAGTGGGATTCAATGAAAGAATCATCAACTATAGCCCAGGGCTGTTAACTTGCTTTCACACATACCTCTGTAATCTAGCCTTCTTGCTCCTTCACCATCACCGTGATTATTTACATTTATATAGTGTCTTACAAGCTATGAAACACTTTTATATCTATTGCTAATTTTATATAGCTTGTACCTGAAGATAAAGGCAGGACAAAGACTTTAACTGAGTCTTTTTAAAAATTATTTTGAAGTATCCTGACATTTTGGTTTCTGACTTAAAATTATATGCATTACTAATAAGTATTTATAATTAGGTATTTAAGTATGGGTTGAATAGTACATTTTTCTTAATGTAACTCGATTTCCTTGTAGAAATTCTTTATTCTGTAGCTAAAGGTGATGCCTTTTATCTTAAAGTTCTGAAGTCCATCTGGAATTATAGTGAAAATAAATTCTACTCTGATCATGTGCAGTGTGCCTGCAATGCAAGAGGTGACCATCAACTTATAGATATAGTTGAATGTTAACATTATTCTAAGGCTCAGAAGTTAAATCTAGAAAGAATTATTAAAACAGGAACTCTTATCTGTTGATCTGTAAAATGTCCTCATATCTGTATTACCAGCTAATTTTATAAGCTTTACCAGCTAATTTTATAAGCTTTTACTTTATACACACACACACACTCTCTCTCTTCTATGTGCTGCAAAGCTGAAGTCTCAAAATCACTATTTAAAAGTACTTCCTTTAACTTGCCGGTAATTCACTCTCATCTTTCCTCCCTGATTACTGTGGAAATATTCTTATGTTAGGTTATTTGTATGAATTGAGATTATTATTCATTAAGTCTTAATGTTTTTCTGGTCATTTTTGCCACTGTTATTTCATGTAGGAAGTTGAGAATCATATTCAGAGCTGCCTTTGTGTGAGGATCTGACAGCATAGGAATAGTAGAAGTAGACGTTTTTCCAGGGAGTGACTCCCAACAAGATAAGAGTGAAGTACCAGTTGTGGCAGAGTTGACAATGCTTATTGGATAACTGAGCTGTATTCTATCAGTTCTTTCCAATGGACTCAGCTTTCAAAGATGGGGAGATAGAAGTCTTAAATAGGTTTGGTAGCTTCCCTGCCTTTTATCTGCCCAGACAACAAAAATAAAACAACAATGTTAGGATTTGAGGAGGGAAAGTAATTTGGAGATTTCTAAATGTCAGATGAGAACCTCTAGGCACATTGCGTTGTGGTAGGTATAATGAACAGTTGGAGTTGAAACAGTAAATGCATGAACTAGACAGCCTTTATTTTTTTGACCAGACCTTGTGTTATAGGTGAATAAATTTGGGAATCCTATACTTGGAGTTCTGGAATGGCTAGCCCGAGCCACGAAAAATCCCTTTATGATCTCAGAAAGAATTAAGATTTGTTCCTCACCACATTTTCCTGTTGTCAACGAAAGTAGATTGGGAATGGTGACAAAGCAGAAAATGTTTTGGTTGAAGTTGTGGAAGATGAGCAGCAATTTAAAGGGGTTAAAATACATTTGTAAGAGTGGAAATTGCAGAGAATAGACTTGATTTCCTAAATAAAACAAGATTGCAATGAAAGTCAACCGAAGAAATTAAATAAGGCATATTGTCTGCATGCATGCGTCCCTGTGTGTGTATTAATGAGTGACTCCATCATTTGGAAGGAAGTGGACGCATGTACTTGAAGGACCATTTATATAGTAGGGTCTTAAAAGTGCTGCAATTTGATACATAGAAGTCCAATTGATACATATAATTAATTGCTGTAACTGTCTGGAAAACTATCATTGTTGCCTTTGTGGCCTCAGGGATAAGTACACCTTGTAGAAGTACAGTAACGTTATGTCACTGTCAATGGAGCCAACTATATACATTCCTTAAGAAAAGCACTGTGTTAAAGATATTGCATAGCTGAATTTGCATATTGTGACCAATGTTTTTCCTATAAATTTTGAACACCTTAATCAAGTATAATTTGCATTAGATTTACCCATAAAATTTACCTGGTTTACCTCTTTTGCCTATGAGATCTTCTAAGGAGGTTGTCCTTATTTTAAAATGAGTCTGAGATGACTGAGAAAGGGGGGGAAATGGCTTTTTCTATCATATGGAATTATATTTTGCTTTATTTTATAAAGACTGAATAGTCCCTACAATTTAAATTCTGTATGTTGAGAATTCTGCTTAAATTTTGCAGTGCTTTAGTGAAACACAACATTTCAAAAAGGTGTTTTAATGTATTTCAAAAGGGTATTTAATACTCTTCATTACTGTGATACAAAATAAATTGCATGATTTTTCTGATCTCTACATTCTAGCTTTTTTTTCTTCAAGGAGAGCACAGAAGTATTTAGTTTGTTATTTTTCATATTGTTGGCCCAGAAATTTCCTCTTTTTGTCATTTTATGAAGCACAACACTATTTGTGTTTGAACCAATAAACTACTAAGTGGCACTAGTTTTGATTTTGTACTAAGCTGTGTGTGATTTTTACAAGTTAAATAGCATCAACCTTTTTAAAAAACTTCTAAGCAATATTTTTCTTATGTTTGAGAGTGGACTTGTATTAGAATCTTCATCTTTTGAAGGGATAGGAAAATCTCATTCACTCTTGTGAATTCTAAGATATTTTGATTCCAAGTCCTAATTTTTCTTACCCTGGCATTGTGTCCAAAATGAATGCCCAGTAATAGCTAATAACTCATATGGTAATTATTTTGATAAAGTTCTTAAACGCTTGTTCTCAGTTTTCCCACTAGTAAACATGTGGGAAAAGTTCATCACTTTTTATTGTCTTTCTTTTCGAACTTGAAGGTCATTTTTCATCCTGTTCAACTTTTGGCCTGACCTTTTCAGGTCACTTACATGTCTGGTTTACACTTTTTGTAGCATGTGAGAAATAGTGCAATTCACATATAATTGTATTTTTGTGAATAAACTACTGTGCAGTGAGTGATAAACTGTTAAGATGCCTCATCATTTCAAAATTGCTGGCATTCTGGAATTGAACAGTTTAAAATATTTTCTATTTTTTGTATTTTAGAATTTTTATGAGAAAATATACTCAGATTTTCAAAAACTTGACATTTACTTAATTGCTTAATAATTCAAATTACCTTTGGAGATTTGTAAAAATTTTTTTGATAATTCATTTAGAAATAGCCTGTATTTTAACTTTAATTTTTTTTTAGGAAAATGGGCAGATGATAAGTTATCATGAAAGCTTCATTTAAAAATCTATTTTTTCTATTGTTTTTTTAAATTTTGGGGACAAAGAAAACTTCTGAGATGTTGACAGTTGAACAATGTAAAAAGCTGTTGGCTCTTTATCCACTCACATTTTACAGAAGAGACCTTTTTGGCTCTTTTAAAAGGCCTTTAATTTAAAATTATGGTGGGTTTGGATTAAAGACATGATGTAATTGTAGCTACGGGACAACAGATGGCAGTGTTGTATTATCTGATCAATGCAGCTCTACTGTTATATATGAAAAGTGAATTTCATGTTACAAATGTTCTTCTAATAAAATTATAAGAAGTCATTAAATTAGTTAACAGTTTATCTTTTCTGATTTATTGGTTTTATTTTCCTAAACATTTTAGCAGTATTTATATAAGAATTGGACAAATTGACCTTTTCAGAGGCAGCGTGATTGTGTGTCGGTATCAGCCTGCCACATGCATGCTGCAGACCAGACATGAAATTATTCAGTCGTTGGTTGCTGCTTGACACCTTTGTTGCTCTGTTGTCCTGACTGAGCTTGTCTTAGAATCTGGTCATTGTCCTCTTTGTCCCTAGGAGCATATTAAAGTGGGGTTTTTGAGTCTGTGGCCAAACATTTGTTACCTTCACTACTGCATTGCTTTCACACTTACTAAAAACTAACCTTTGCATAGGATGCAACTTGTGCATCTCATTAATCCTCAGCTCTGTTAACATATTATGGTTAAAGAGACATAATATTAAAACAGAAAGGAGAAAATTACTGTACTTTAAAGTTTCCCAGCCATTCCTACTTGACCAGCTTGTGTTTGATGGTTAATTTAAGGGGGAAATGATTTGAATGTCCAGGCATTTGCAGAGACTTTCCTTTTGCCCCTTCTTTCATTGTAGCTTAGTTATTCTCAAATTTAAGAGTTTAAGAATTTTTGCACAGTGTTGTATACACAGGTTCATGTATGTCATATTTATGGTTGATTCAAGGGCTTTTTTTGGTGATAATTGTGACTATACATGATTATTACCTAATCTGATAGTTTTGGATCTTAACTCCTTGTATAAGCTGCAACTCTACTTGCTCAGCTGCCATTAGCTCATGTCTCCTTGCTCAGAGACAGAGACAGACACCTCAGCTAGTTCCTATCTTAGGTTAATTTATCTGTTTTACATTTCCTTTCTTGTGGTATGTGAGTTCTTTCTATCTTACTTTGACATGTCAGAGACACTGTTGCTTATTTTGAATATAAAGTATGGAAGTAACTTTGTTTTTTTATCTTTAAGGAAGAGTAAAAATTATATTCTAAAGGTTAAATAAACATAGGGTGTGTGTGTGAAGCCCTTGGGTTTTTCAGTAGAATCCTATTTAGGTGGCTGTCAAGTCCAGTCTGCATAGTCTTGACGTGTCTTGGATAAGATCCTCATCACTATCGCTTTCCCTGTCATGGTCACTACAAATTATATTGAATCAGAAATCTAATTTAATCTATTCTTATTAAATTGGAAGCAGTAATTTCTTTCAATTTAATGGGATTGGATTCAGTATTAGAAATTTTGATGTTCCTTCAAACTTAATAAAATATGGTTATATATATCTTTCCATTTATTTGTGTGTATTCCTGTGTACTTGCAGAGAGAGAGAGAGAGAGAAATGATCTTGGAGTATTACATGTATCCACATAAGCTATTTGCAACGATTGGTAAAGGGGCATATTATAAGGGTGGGGACGAGAATGGCACTTTCTCATTCTTTTTTCCCTTTCTACCCAGGGAATAAAGCAGAGATAAATAAAACTAAGGGTTTTCAAAATGGGATTTTCATCCACTCAGAAATAGGAGAAGGAAATTAAGTCTCTAGAGAAGATCTGGAATGCTGTTTACTCTTGAGGGTGAGCATCCAGCCCTCCTAAAGATTGGGGGAAGAAAAGAGCTTTGGGGTGAAATGAAATCTTTCAAAAATTTAGCATGTTATTTCAATCTTCCCCACTAAATCATATTTAGAGATATCTCTAAATATGTTTGCCAATTTTCATGTCTTATTCTGTACTTGAATATACTGCGGACAAGAGATAAGACTAATCAATGAGCTAAATATGTTTCTGAGTCAGTGGCTAATTACTGCTTCTGATCGTGGAGTTCCATTTCACAGAAGATATAGTATTTTTGGCTCATCCCTCTGGTTCTTCCTTTGTTTTCACTCCTTCAGTGTTTTCAGTAGCCATTTTGGTGATCTTATTAGCTGTTTTCTTTCCGTTCTTTTTAATTGAGTCGCTGTATAATTTAAGACGGAATCGTTATGTTTTAACCGTGATTTTAAAGTCTGCTCTATAAGAACTATTTGATGACTGCAGTTTAAGTAAAATTGATAGTAAGAAGTGAGTCAAAGACAAGGATAGGTGATTGAAAATATTTTCTCCTTTGCATGTGAAAGCTGAATTGTCAGCTAGCTTGCAAACATGAAGGAACTGTGAAAGTGTTCTAGAATAAGTATGGCTTAATAAACTATTTGGAAAATCATTGAAAAATATTGGGATTTTCTACTAGAAAGTAGAAGATATTAAAAATGGTATTATGGACACCTAATAGATCAAATTAAGGAAAAGAAGCTCTGGGGAGAGTATTTGAAACTGATTTTCATTTCATTTGCAGCAGCTTTTTATCTTCTGACTTAGGTAAGGTATAAATCACATGCAAGCCATAAACAGGGGCTTTTTTAAAGGGAAAAAAATAAAAGGCTTTGCAGTTTTCAATGAAGGGTTTTTTTTTTTGTTAGCATAGAGATAGGAAGAATATTGTATTAGATTAAAAGTTTTTGCATTTGTGAAATGTAAACAGCTATGTGAATGTAGTCATTGTTTGTGTATTCTTCATGTAATAATTTAAGCATAAACATTTCTCCTAGCCAAATGTATACAAAAACACTGTAAAATCAATAAAACTATTTTACAGAATCTTATGTAATGTAGAAATGTGTGTATTACTTGTAATGCAGAACAATTATATAATTTGGCTCATTATGTAAGCTTGATGAATTAATGTTAGAATATAAAAACTAACCATTTTTAACTGGGATTTCTGGGTCAGTCATTAAAATTTTCTGAGCCTCAGTTTCTTTAAAATGGAATGATACTCTACCTCATGAAACTGATGTGAAAAGAAACATGAGGTAATATGTTAGATTTTGGAAATATTTATAAGTTTAAAAATAAATAGCCTGCCTGTTGCAGTGGTGTGTGCCTATAGTCCCAGCTGCTTGAAAGGTTAAGGTGGGAGAATTGCTTGAGGCCAGTAATTCAAATCCAGCCTGGGCAACATAGTGAGACCTTGTCTCTCAAAGAACAGAGCTGAAAACCCAAGCTAATGTATTTATTAAGCTTAAATGTTATGAAATTATGAACTGGTGGGTTTTGAATTCTTTGCCCCTTTCATCTGTGTTAAAGATATTTTTGTAGAATTTAGCTCTATTCCTAAATATACCAAAAGATGGCGGTGTTTACCTATGTTTAATATTTTAATTTGTTTTTCTGATGGAAAAGTGTGTTGGATGTTTTATCTGTAAATAAATTGAGGTTATATTTTTTGCATTTAATTTTCTGTTTTGTAGGTGGATCTTTAATTCATGTAAGGTTTACTAGGACCAGGCTTCATTTTTATTTTGAAATGGTTTGGAAATTCAGATATTTAACAGTCATTTTGTAGCTACAAACTTCTGTGTAATCCAGCATAATTAAAGATAAAACCTTGTATAAATGTGACAGCTAATGTTTCATGGAAAACATAGTTGCTTTTGTATAGCAAAAACCATTAATTTTTTTAAGCCTCTAAAAATAATCCAATGATTAAAACATAACAGCCATAAATAAATGATCTGTGTGGCTTTTAGGTCACACCACCTGGGTTTATCCGTCTTAGAAAGTTATTTTATGTTAAGAGTACCTTTGAAAATTTAGCCAAACCTTTCATTGCTTGAATTTCTTACTGGCAGTAGTGTGATGAAAAGAGAACCTAGGTTCTGTTAATAGCTTCTCTAGCTGAGAAATGCAAAAAATTAGATAATACGAATTTGACTTGAAGTGAGGATTATTTATATAGCAGGATGTGGTAAATACACTTGCCATACAGTTAGGTGAAAACTTCCTGATTTTTCATCCATAGAGCATATTATGTCCAGTGTAGTTTATGGCCCGAGCAAGAGAATACAAGTAGGATTTTTTTGGTCCAGTTAAAGCTATCTATAGTTTTTCAATATAAACAGCATTTGCCAATGGTTTTTACTGGAAGTAGAAAAAACACAAAACACTTCTGTTACTGTTGTCATAAAATGCTTGACTTTTGTTTTGGGTGAGCTTAGAAATCCAAGATAATTTCAGGTGTGCTTCCACTGTTTCGTTTATTTAAAACTAGGAACTGTTTTGAGTCAATATAACTTGCTCATTCAGTTTTTATTTTTCTCTGAAAATCACTTTTTAGGGTACTATGCCTTGGAAATAAAGAGTTTACATCTTTTTCCACGAAAACCTGTCTTTATAACTGAAGTGACTATCTCTGTTACTAAATATGTGTAGTTTGGGGGAAGTGAAGACACATTTGGCAGTTAGAGTTTTGTGTTCATGGGAGTATATGTGCTTATATTTAAATGTTCACTCTTGCTGCCTTTGTTAGTAATAGGATACATACGTAATTTGTATGAATTGTTTAAAAATGCATAATTAAAGGAGGATAGCTGAAGACTATCATCTAGACATTTTCTTCCAGTATTTGACAATGGTTCTGTGACCTATGCTTAGTATGAAAAATAAAAGGAATGTGTTGTGACACTTAAATATTTCAGAGGCCATATACTCTTAAGATATTCTAATTGTAGAGATTAAAAAACAGGGCTTTAATTATTTAACAAGAAACTGACTTGCTATTTCACCTCTTTTTGTAGATGTAAAATTCTTTGGGGTTTGGAACCTAACAAAGGCTTATTTTCCTAAATAAATATGTTTCCAGATTTTTTTAAGGAAAATTAGAAAAAACAAAAATGCTGGCTAGCACGGCGGCTCACGCCTGTAATCCTAGCACTCTGGGAGGCTGAGGCAGGATTGCTTGAGGGCAAGAGTTCTAGACTAGCCTAAGCAAGATGAGACTCCATCTCTACCAAAAATGGAAAAAATTAGCCGGGTGTGGTGGCCCACACCTGTAGTCCCAGCTACTTGGGAGGCTGGAGGCAGGAGGATCCCTTGAGCCCCGGAGTTTGAGGTTGCAGTGAACTATGATGAAAAAAAAAAGGGAAAAGAAAAAGAAAAAATTCTCCACAGTGATTTTTATTTTTTTAACCTTTCTTTCTGGATAAATGGACAAGGGCAGCTTAGTGTCCCCAAAATGGTTTCAACAGATTTCCCCCTCCCCATACATACCCAGGCTGTTCATAATTTCAAATTTACATCTCAGGGTGGGAGCTGAAGTAGTAAAATGTGATATTAGACTAGCAATATTTTTTCTCCAAGTAATACTTGTTATTAAAAGAAATTCAATCAACCAGCATTATATTCATTATAAAAAAAGATCTATCCTGCAGATTTTGTCGGGTTCCTTTAGATGCCTTGTTATTAATGTGCTAATTTATGCTGATGATCTTACCTTGTGACCCTTCTGTGTGGCCTAGATATGTTAATATGTTATAGCTTTTTAATTTCAATCATCTGTGTTGGTTGAATATGCTTGTTAGTCCATAGTACTATCCACCAGTCTGCGTCAAGGACTGGAAAAGAGCAGGAAAAATGTATCTCAGAATCAATTTCTTTAAGCATGCATTAGTAATGGAGGAAATTATAGAATAGACATAATTTTAATAAAATTGTTATGTCTGAACATTCATTGAAAATAGTAAGTATTCCAAGTACTGTGAGCTTGTAATTAGGAAAGAGAGTTGGGTCGTTGGTTATATTAAGCAAGTGCTTATTAACATCTTTTGATTTTTTCCTTAATTTTTCTTAACATCAAGGTGAAAATATTATAAGAATGAAAACTAGACATCATAGACAGTTTTTAAAGAAGGAAACCACTTTATTACACTCATTTTTCTATTCCCTGAGCTTCGAGGGTTGTGCATCTAAAAGTCCCCCTGGTAGGAAAATTCTATTTGTGGTTGAGAAATTCAGGACCTTATGGTGAAAATCTATTTCACCAATCTATGTCTCTAGGGAGACCAAGACATAAAACAGATGTGAGAACTCAAATATTTAAAAAATATGTTAAAAGAAACTTTCCATAGAAGCAAAATAATAATTTATATACCTTAAATATGATTTCATTATCTTTCCTCATCTATTGAAGCTTCTTATAAGCCATTTGTATCTTTTCTGTAGACAATATTTATACTTAGGAGGGTTATTTTTTCTTTCTTATATTTGGCCTTTTATCTGAAAGTGTAATACCCGTTTAGCTTTATCTTGAAATTGTTATCTCCCCATTTTTGGTCTCATTTTGATCTGAAAGACACTGATTAACTCAAATATCTGAAAATCTTGGTAATTTTTAAATTGACGTACTTGGCATAACTGAATAAATGTTTCTCAAACCTCTGTAAGCCTGTGATTCCTTGTCTCTGAAATGGGTTATAGGGTTGTTGTGACAATGAATGGTTTGTAAATATTACCTATTATTAAGCATTAATAAAGAAAATTCACTCTTATATGTAAATGTTTTAAATTTGAGTCCCTGAAATTAACTGGTAACTTAATGAAATTTGATTTCAGCATGTGTTTAATCTATTTTAATCTACTTAAATGTCTCTTAGTTTTATGTTTTTGTTTCGTGCACCTTTTTCTGATAGTGTTAATTAGGAAATGAAGCAAAATAGGATATATGATAGATGGCTTTTTTTGGTAGCCGGTGAGGCAAAATGGAGTGACTTCATAGAAGAATGCCAGATTAGGAATAAGAAGATTTGGGGTCTTGCTCCTAAGACCTCAAATTTGATTATTGGTGAACTTATTGCTCTTTTCTCAGCTTTTAAATTTTCATCTGTGAAATGACCCATTTTGATTGTTTCAGAAATGTGAGGGACAGGTTGTTTTTTCATACTCATCTTACTTTGAAATAAGTAAACAAAGCACTGTATTAAGAAATGTCTGGTGTGAAATCCTTGAACATTTTGAACTCTATTCCTTCCTGCCCTGCCCCCCAAATCAAGCTTTTCCTAACACAGTACTGCAACCTAGATTATCTTTATCTCTTCTTGTAGCGCTTATTAGACTCTATTGCAATTATTTGTTTATGTATTTGTCTCCTGTTAGACTGACCTTGAGTACAGAGATAGTCCTTTTTCCTTGTATTCATAGTACCTACCACCATATTTGGCCTATAATAAACACTCAATTAGTGTGTGTTGAAAGAATTTATATCAATATTCATGGCATTCATGAGAAATGAGTGACACTTATCACATAGAGTATAAAAATTATTTCTCATTTGTGTTACTTGTGTTACTTGTGTTTTGGGTGGGGGAAAAAACCTCTTTGGTTTTTACGAGTCAGGCTTCGTATCATGAGTTTTAATTGAAACTTAATTATCTCACAAAAGGGGAAAATAATTTGAATGGAGTTAATACAAATGAAAGGAGTAAAATTTCACTT
>CAUYRT010057785.1:0-21437 GCA_963574885.1 Lepilemur ruficaudatus | reverse complement strand
CAGCTACTTGGGAGGCTGAGGCAGAAGGATCGCTTGAGCCCAGGAGTTTGAGGTTGCTGTGAGCTAGGCTGATGCCACGGCACTCTACAGCCCGGGCAACAGAGTGAGACTCTGTCTCAAAAAAAAAAAAAAAAAAAAAATTCACCAAAATTGAGCTCACAGTTCAATGAGTTTTAACAAATGTATACACAGGCAAGCCTCAGGGACATTGCCAACTCAGTTCCGGGAAGATCACTGCAATAAAGCAAATATCACAATAAAGTGAGTCACACAATTTTTTTGGTTTCCCAGTGCATAAAAAAAATGTATGTTTACATGATACCATAGTCTATTAAATGTGCAATAGCAGTATGTCTAAAAAACAATGTGCATACTTTAGTTAAAAAATACTTTATTGCCAAAAAATGCTAACTATCATCTGAGCCTTTTTGCTGGTGGAGGATGTTGCCTCAATGGCGGTGGCTGCAGAGGTTGGGGTGGCTGTGGCAGTTTCTTCAAATAAGAGAACAATGAATTTTGCCGTATCAATGGACTCTTCCTTTCATGAAAGATTTTTCTGAAGCATGGGAAGCTGTTTGATAGCATTTTACCCTCAGTAGAACTTTCAAAATCAGAATCAATCCTTTCAAGCTCTGCCATCGCTTTATCAACTAAATTTATGGAATATGCTAAGTACTTTGTTGCCATTTGAACAATGTTCACAGCATCCTCACCAGGAGTAGATTCCATCTCAAGAAACCACTTTCTTTGCTCAGCCATAAGAAGCAACTCTTCATCCATGAATTTTTTATCATGAGATTGCAGTAATTTGGTGACATCTTCAGGCTCTTAATTCTAGTTCTCTTGTTGTTTACACTCTACCTGCAGTGACTTCCTCCACTGAAGTTTGAACCCCTCAAACTCATCCATGAGGGTTGGAATCAACTCCTTCCAAACTCCTGTTAATACTGATATTTGACCTCCTCCCATAAACCACAAATGTTCTCAATGGCATCTATAACAGTGAATCCTTTCCAGAAGGTTTTCAATTCACTTTGCTCAGATTCATAAGAGGAATCACTATCTATTGCAACTATATAGCCTCACAAAATGTATTTCTTAGATAGTAAGGCTTGAAAGTCAAAACTACTCCTTGATCCATGGGCTACAGAATGGATGTTGTGTTCACAGGCATGAAAATAATATTAATCTTTTTTTATGTCTCCAGCAGACCTCTTGGGTGATCAAGTGCACTGTCAATGAACAGTAATATTTTGAAAGGAATCTTTTTTTCTGAGCAGTAGTTCTCCCCAGTGACCTTAAAATGTTCAGTAAACCATGCTGTAAACAGATGAGCTATCATCTAGGCTTTGCTGTCCCACGTGTAGAGCACAGACAGAGTAGCTTTAGCATAATTCTTAAGAGCCCTAGGATTTTCGGAATGGTAAATGAGCTTTGTTTTCAAATCAAAGTCACCAGCTGCATTAGCCCTTAACAAGAGAGTCAGCCTGTCCTTTGAAGCTTTGAAGCTAGGCATTGACTTCTCTTCTCTAGCTATGACAGTCCCACATGGCATCTTCTTCCAACAGAAGGCTGTTTCATCTACACTGCAAATCTGTTGTTTAGTGTGGCCACCTTCAATCACTATCTTAGCCCAAGCTTCTGGATAACTTGCTAGAGCCTCTGCATCAGAGCTTTACGGAACTGGCCTCTTTCCTTAAACCTCATAAACCAACCTCTGTGAACTTTCCTTTTGCAGCTTCCTCACTTCTCTCAGCCTTCATAAAATTGAAGAGAGGGCCTTGCTCCGGATTAGGCTTTGGCTTAAGGGAATGTTGTGGCTGGTTTGATCTTCTGTCCAGACCACTCGAACTTTCTCCATGTCAATAATAAGGCTGTTTCACTCTTTTGCGTGTATTCACTGGAATAGCACTTTTAATTTCCTTTAAGAACTTTTCTTTTGCCTTCACAATTTGGCTGTTTGGTACAAGAGTCCTAGCTTTTGGCCTGTCTTGGCTTTTGACATTCCTTCCTCACTCAGCTTAATCATTTTTTAATTGAAGTGAGAGATGAGCAACTCTTCCTTTCACTTGAACACTTATAGGCCATTGTAGGGTTATTACTTGGACTAATTTTGATGTTATTTTGTCTCAGGGAATAGGGAGGCCAGAGTAGAGCAGGAGAGACATGGAATGGCTGGTCTGTGGAGCAGTCAGAGCACACACAAAATTTATCAAGTTCTCTGCCTTCTATGGGTGTGATTCATGATGCCCCGAAACAATTGCAATAGTAACATCAAAGATCACTGATCACAAATCAGCATCACAGAGATAATAATAATGTAAAATTTTTAAATATTGTAGGAATCACCAAAATGTGACACAGAAACATGAAGTAAGCACATGCTGTTGGAAAAATGGCCCCAATTGACTTGCTTGATGCAGGGCTGCTGCAAACCTTCAACTTGTAAAAAACACAGTAACAGCAAAGTGCAATAAAATGAGGGATACCCGTAGTCATGCAACCCCACCACAACGATGATAGTTTCCGTCACCCCCCAAAATTACTTTGTGCCCCTTTGTATTATAGTAAAGTCCCCCGTGTTGGCAACTGCTGATCTTACTTCTATCACTATACTTTCACCCGTTCCAGAATGTCATAGAAATGGAATTACATGGTGTATAGTCTTTTCCACCTGCCTTCTTTCATTTAGCATAACGCTTCTGAGATTCATACAAGGTAATGTGTGTTTCAGTCATCCATTCCTTTTTATTGCCGAATAGTATTTTATGGGTGTAACATACTTTGTTTATACATGTACCAGTTGATAGACTTTTGGGTTGTTTCCAGTTTTTAGCTAACATGAATAAAGCTGTACCTACAAGTCTTTGTATGCATACATGTTTTTATTCTTCTTGGGTAAATATCTATGAGTGGAATTGCTGGGCTGTATGGTAAGTATATGTGAGACTTTTCAAGAAACTGCCAGACTGCTTTACAAAATACTGCCATTCCACTTTGCATTTCCTCCAGCGGTGTTATGAGAGTTTCAGTTGTTCCACTTGCTTGTCAACACTTGGAATTGTCAGTTTAGTCATTCTAGTTAGTGTATGGGAAGTGTAGCATCTTTGTGGGTGTGGGTGTGTGTATGGAGGTTGAGCATCTTTGTGGGTGTGGGTGTGTATGTGTGTTTAAAAAATACATATGATGGGCTTTGATGTGGTTTTCATTATGATTCTTCTGCTTGGGGATTGTTAAGATTTTTGGGTATGTGGACTTACAGTTTTTATGAAATTTGGAAATTTTTCAGTCATTATTTCCTGAAATATTTTTTCTGTCTTACCTTTTCTCCCTTGTTCTTCTGCAATGCCAATTTTATACTGCCTGATGCAATATCTAATGTGCCATTGATCCTATCCAATGTATGTTTAATTTCAAATTTCCCTTGTTTCTCTTCATGCTCATCATATCCTCTACCTTCTTGAACATATGTCATAAACTAACAATAGCTGCTTTAGAGCTCCCGCCTCTCTACTACTCTGCCCATCACATTCTAACCACTGAGCCTCCCTGAACTCCAGACTCTGTCTCCTCAACCCAGTGGGACTGCTGGGCTCTGCTTGGGTTCCCCTTTCCTGTACAGCACCTGGAACCTGCAGGCCTGAGCTGGACTCCTGTTTTTACCCCTTCTCCCAGGTATCGCTGTGCAGCGCTGCCTGAAAGTCACCGTTTTCTCTGTTGTGTCTGGTTTTCTAGTCGTGTGCCAGCCCCATTTCCGGCTTTTCCTGTGTCATTTCTGTCTTCCCCCACCCGCTGTCCCATCTGCTGGTCCATCAAACAAAAGTAAAAAGAGAAGGGCAGTCACTAAGTTTGTATCTCTCCAGTTTGGCCGTGCATTAGATAGAATTTTCAGGATTTTTATGACTTGCCAGTAATATAGCTTCTGTGAGTTTCAGAAGTTTTATGAATTGTGTTATACTTTTTTCTTAGTCTGGTTGCCGCTTGTGGGGTTTTGCTTAGTAATGTTTTTGCCAATTTTACTATTTTTGCTTATTTCATCAGGAATGTGGAGAGAAAATTCTGTCATGCGTTTTCTTCCCACATTAATCAAGGGGTTCCTCTACCTTTATTTTTCATTTGCTAAAACAGTCACTGTACTGGTGATAATTTTCACTGTGTCCATTCATTGCCATCCATAAAGTGGTAGAGTCTCATAGTATAAGAGTCCTGTTTTTCTTTGGTCTGTTTTGGTTACCAAGAGTAGAGACTCACTTAGGCCAGCTCACAGAGGAGGGGTGAGAGATGCTGGCGCACAGGGATTTCAGGAAACCCTGAGTCCAGAAACTGCAGCCCAGCCTTGTGAGATTAGAAAGCTGTCAGAAACCCCAGCAGCCCCAGACATGGTTGCTTCTCTCTGGTCTTTCTGCTTATCCTCGTGCCTCTGCTGCATTCTTCTCCCTCTGCTGGCCAGCCTACTCTGCTCACTCACAGTTTCTACAGTTCCAAGACTTGGTCTTGCCTTGATGTGGCCCTACTGTACATCCTAAGATTTTATTTCAAGTGCTCAATCTATTTATATTTCCTAGCTCAGCCTCGCCTTTTTGCTCCAGACCAACAGTCCTAAAGTTATAAACTTTCTCTTAAAGTTACAAGTCCTTAAATCAGGTTCTCCCTCTGCTTCAATCCACCCCCCAGGAAGGTATTGTCAGATAGCACAAAATATGACCACCTTTAATGACTATTTCAGTTATCTATTGCTATATAACAAACTATGCCAAAACTACTAATAGTTGGTTAAAATAACAACGACTTCTTATTCCTCATGTTTCTGTGGGTCATCTGGGCTCAGCCGGATGGTTGTTCTGCTCTCTGTGGTGTTGGCTGGGCTCACTCATGAGACTTTATTCTGCTGGGAGCTCAGCTGGACCTGGAACTTCCAAGGAGGCTTTCCTAACATGGCTGGCATCTCATCTGTAGTGGCTGGAATAGTTGGGCTTTTATAGCTTCTGTGTAATATCTTGGACTTGAATTAAGCTTGTTATAACCCAAGATGTTTTTCATATGAGTGGCTGCCAAGCTGGCTCTCTCTGACCTGTGCCCTTCTACCCTCAGAAACAAGACTAACAACTAAACCCTGCAAGTAATTAGAGATTTGTTCTCTTTAGGAACATAAGACTTCTGCCAAAAATAAATCAATAAACCAGATGGTTTTTGTACCTGGTAAGACATTAATCTTGATTTTCTTCATTTTTACCTGAGGTGCAGTACTTATCCTAAAGACTGACATTTGTTTCCTTTCCAAATATTACCGTGATGGTCAAAGTATGACTCCTTTCCTTTATTAATGCTCGACTCTTTCAGTTATTTCATTTATTATAGGTGATATGTTATGTTTCCGGGTTTCCTGAAAAGCTATAATTGACTGAAAGCCGTTTCTCTACTTATTGTGTGAAAGCTCCTCAGAATGACTCAGAAAAATCAAACTACAGTAGTGCTTGTCATTAGGCAGGCTGTTCTTTCTGATCCATTTGAAACACAGTGAAACCTCAAACATTTGGATCCCACTAATGTGGAATTTGTGATTACTCTGCTAACATTTGATTATGCAAAAAGTGTGCTTAACAGATTAACAGTGCGAAGGAAGTGCTCATGTGCACCATTCTTCCTAGTGGTTTCAGGCTCTCCCGCCCACCATCCTGGCCCTGCCTGCCTCTCAGCATCCCCTCCCGCACCACTTCCTCTCTACACAGTTGGGCCTCCCTCCCCTGCCCTGCAGTCCTGGACCCCTCTCCTGACCTCCTCCCTGCTGTGCTGAAGTGTGGCTCACTTCCACTCTGGAGGCTCCAGTGGCTGCTCCTGAGCCCTCCCTACCGCTGCTGCCAGGGCGGCCAGCTCTGTGCTGGGTGGGCAGGGAGCCCTCTCCCGATGCATGGCCAGGTCTGTGACAGAGGGAAAGGTGGTCAAAGTCTGAACCCAGAGAGCTCTGTAGCATGGAAACCACGCTCCTAAGCAGTGGCTGGGCTCTAGAGGCGTCATTTGTTGGTGCGTGATCACTTCTCTGTGCCTGGCAGCATCTTCTGCAGCCCTGGGCCTGCGAAACCGAGGCCCGACTCAGACACCACCTCCTCCATGGGTGCCGCCAAGGGCCCCCCACCTGCAGTCCTTGTTGATGGAAGCATAAAACTTTCTGAGGAAGAAGGCATTCATTCTAGATTTAATAGATTGAATCTTATATTTAAAATTTATAATGATTGCCTTTTATACAAACTTTTGAGCACGACCATTGGTAAATGAGGGGATAACTATGAATGTGATGACAGCCCAAATATGAGCAAAGAGTGTGGCAGGAAAATGAAATGAAGACATGAGGACAGTCCTCAGATCAGCCCTCCCACCCCATGCCCCACCCCATTCTTCTGCCCCGAACAACTGAAATCTCTCTTTGGATTAAGGAAAAGGCTGGGCCAGAAGCTGTGTTGAGGGTGCCCTTCCTTCTGCTCCCACGCAAAAGCCCTCGTCCACCTGCGTCAGCTCCTCTGAACCCCGTGGGTGGCAATCCGAGCAGGGAAAGGCAGTCCTGCTGTGGGGACATGGTCGGTTTGCAGCTCATGTTCCACTCCCATGAGGGAACATAAGGGGAGGCCAAAAGGACAGAAGAAATGATGCTCATTTAAAGCAAATCTAATGTCTGTAAAAAAGGATATGTCCTGTTGCTCTAGCTTTGGGTGACTCTGATAATCAGGGAATCTTTTTTTCAAGTGTGAAGTTTTTTGTGGCTTCAGGGGAGGTAGGTCAGGCCTGGCTGGAAGGCCTTCCTCAATTCTGATGAATGTGCTACAGGCTCAACCAGCCACAAAAGACCTCTTGAAAGGGGAGCTGTCAAAGTATAATGAGCTGTGATGGAGAATCTGTAGCCGAGACTCCCACAGTCTGTTGTTCCTTTGTTCGCTTGTTCCTCATTCAACAAGTACACACTGGAAATCTGTATTACTGCTTCTGTATGTAATCACAGGGAGAGTGCATTGTCTACACAATCATTGATACGCTGGGTATATTGAAAACGTAGTGGACATTCCACTTTGCTTGCCTTAAAATATTACACGTGACATGTGCTTCAACTTTCTGTAGTTTGGGTCCCACAGTTTAGTTTCTCCAAGAGGAAAATGAAACAAACACACAGAGAGAAAGCTGTGTGTGTTTAAGTATAACTTACTGTTTAGACTCTCCCTTGGGCAAGGCCCTTAATCTCTCTCAACTCAGTTTCCTCTTTGTAAAATGTGGGTAGTAATAGCATCTCCCTTGTAGAATTAAGAGACTCTCATGAGATAATCTTTGTAAAGGGCTCAATACAGTGCCTGATGCATAGTAGTCTCTCAATAAATGGTAGCTAATATTCCCAGAAGGCTTTGCTTGTAAACTTTCTTCAGATCTAATTTTTGACGTACTGTAGACTCTGTGGTTTCAAATTTAGGACTATAATTACATTCACAGCCTTCCTGAATTGTGCTTGTAAGAAATAAGAAATATGTTAAATAGTTTCCATGTCACTCTTTTTTTTTTTTTTGAGACTTTATCTTTTCTAAAGCATTTAGGATCACAGCAAAATTGAGGAGCAGGTACAGAGATGTCCCTTATACTCCCTGCCCCACACATGCACGGCCTCCTCCATCATCAGAATTCCCCCAGATTGGTACGTTTGTTATGACTGATGAACCTACATTGATACATCGTTGTCACCCAAAGTTTGTAGTTTACATTAGATGTCACTCTTGGTGTTGAACATCTATGAATTTGGACAAATGTCTAATGACATATATCTACCATTTTTTTAATTTATTTTTTACTGTGTATATTTAAGGTATGCAACTTGGTGTTTTGACTGTACCATCATTATAGTATCATGTAAAGTGTTATCACTGCCCTAAAAATCCTCTGTTCTCTACCTGTTCATCCCTCCCTGCCCCGGTCCCTGGCAACCACTGATCTTTTTACCGTCTCCGTAGTTTTATCATAGCACCCAAGTTCTGTGCACTTGGCCTGTGACTCTGAATGCTTATGAAATTCTGTATTGAAATGTATTCAGTTTCTATATGAGTTTCATCACCCAAAACAGTGACTAACCACAAAATATTTACGAAAAGGCACCATGTTTGTAACCACATACTATTAATATGCTGGATAGGTAACCAGTGAAGAAAAAGCAACTTCCTGTCGGCCTGGCTTTTATTCCCGGTCCTGAGATTTGTGTTAGGGTTTTGCAGGTTCAGTTCTCTGGTTTTGATTGCAGAGCAGCACAGGAACTCTCGACCCGCATGCTGTCATCTCAGAGAGACGCTAAGGGGGGACCCAAGGCCTCTTGGAGACTCGCAAGGTGATAGGAAAGATAAGGCACAATGGTTAGTTGGGGAAATAAGACACATGCAAACCCAGCTGCCAAGCAAGGGCCCAACACGTGGATTGGTGCTGGGCTCACTCAGGGTGACTGTCTGTCTTCGTGCTGGGCCTTGGTGCTCTCCTGGTACCTGCCTCCCTTCCTTTATTTAGGGTCAGTCACATCTCTTTGTGGAGCCAGCGGTATCAGTGAAGGCACCCAAAATCTGCTGTGCTCCTCTCCATGTTCTCAAGTAGATAAGAAAGCCAGGAAGGAGGCCACCATACCCATTCAGGTGAACCTTCTCAGACTGGGGCCTTTGGGCCCAGAATAACTCAAAAGTCAGTGTGGGCCCCAGACATGCTGAGGTCAAACCAGACACTGGTAACTTACATTTCTATTTGCATTAAATAAAACAAAAATATTGGAATGTCTTTGTGCCTCCCCTCAAACTCCCGAACTGCCTTCCTCCTTCTCCTTCTTCCCGCTGCATGGAATTTGGAAGAAAAGTATCTGGAATTTGGAAGAAAAGTGTCTGCTGGCCCCCAGGGAATGGCAGGTGCCAGTCTTTGCTCTCTCCAACTCCCAAGCATGTGGCCACTGTATGGGTCAGTGGCAGAGGATGAGAGAAGTCTTCGTGGCTACATTGGATCACTCACCTCAAAAGCAAGGCAACTCTGTTTTTTCTTTGTAAATAGGTTGACAAAGGGCTTTGAAAAACTTAACTAGAGTATGAAATCCATATTGTTTTACCTCTAGGCCTAAATAAAAGCAATGAATTGTAATTGTTAATTTTGGTTTCAAAAACTATGTAGCACTAACAGATGGGTCTTAAAATATTTTCAATATATTAAAAACCAGGACATCTTCTGTGGTCATACAAAAAGTGTGGTGAATTGCCAAGTGTTGAATACAGCTAGGGCGCTGGCTCTAGCATTTGGCATCTGCCATCATTCCTTTCTTGGCTGCTCCCAGCCTCTGATCCAATCCCAGGTAAGCCTTGGGCACAGCCAGAAAAAGCATGCTCATGCCAGACTCGGCGAGAGCTGCTGGAATCCAACCATTGCTGTTGGGGACATCTTTTAAAGATTACTTTCTGGGCCTAAGTAAGAACCTTAAATATGTTGACCTAAGGTTGTTATAACTCTTTCAAGATGAAAACCAAATAGAATAAGTTACAAAATTTAAAACAGAATGTGTGAAACCCAATGACATTTGAGTTTTCAACTGAAAACATTGCAAAGCCAGCTTCATAGATGAAGTCTTCAAAACCAGGCACCCTGTGTCACTTGGTGGCAGCGTTTTAAATAGCCTTCGCTCTTTTGAATCTTTTGAAGCAATGAAATAGGAACACTGTTACAGCAAACACCCCACCTCTTTCAGAATTGTTCTACACTCATGCTACGTCTTAACTCCAAGACAAGTCAGGCATGTAGTTTTAGACACATAAAACAAAATAAAAAAGATATGGACAAAATTCAGCACCTCCCCGAGCCCAGATTTATTGCCTTTGGGGGTCCTTTGTGTCTCACTTGAACAATGACCAAAGGCTTGGTCTGTTTAAGATGCTGTAATGACTTGTCTGAGCTTGGGGAACGTAAGGTTTAACCAGATAAAGAACTCTGTTATTACCACATTAATTATCCTGTACCATCTGGGGATTTTTGTTTCGAAATAGCCTGTCATCCTGTGGTAGATCTATATATGCTGACATTAGAAAGATCACTAAGACATGAATTTGTTAAGAAAAAAGGAAACCAAAGAACAATATAGATTGTTTGATCCTATTTACATTAAAAAAAAAATACCTATTTGTGATATATATATATATATATATATATATATATCGTGAGAAAAAGAGAAAACACACTGTTTAGGGGCAGCTGTGAAGATCAAAGGGGAGACTTTCACATTTTACTTTAATTACATTCATTCATCGGATATTTATTGAGCCCTTACCGTGTACCTGGCACTCTTCCAGGCTCAGGATTCAGCAGTGAGTGATCAGGAGACAAAGATTTCTGCCCTCATGGAGCTCACATTTAATGGGAGAGACGGACAATAAACAGTGTGATAGATTGTGTCAGATGGTAGTAAGTGTCGTGGAAAAAGCAAGGCAGGGAAAGGGTAAGGAGAATTGTAGGAAGCGGGACTTCTAATGAGACGAGATGGGTTGTCAGGAAGGGTGCCTCTGTGAGGAGAGCGTTGGGGTCAAGACCTGAAGGAGGTAAGGAAGTGAGCCAGGTATGTTTCTGGGCGAGGGCCTTCCCTGCAGAGGGCATGTTGAGTGTGCAGATCTTGAGGCCAGCCAGGAGAGGACCTGCTGGGTGTGAGGAACATTAGGAGGCCAGTGTAACAGAGGCCAAGTAAACAAGGAGGGCAGATGGAGGGGGTGAGGACAGCTGTGGGGCAGGTCGTGTAGGGCCGTCGGCAAGGACTTTGATGTTCACTTTGAGTTATTTGGAGAGCCACTGGAGGGTTTTGAGCAGAGTGGAAGTCATGCTCTGTGTTTTCATGGGAGCTTTCTAGCCGTCACGTTGAAAAGGGCGACGAAGAAAGACCTCAGAAGGGTATTGTCATAAACTCAGAGAAAGATGAGGGTGGCTTAAACTATGATGGTGGCAGTGAGGCCAGTAAGAAGTGGTGCGAACCTTTGTATGTGTGTTTTGAAGAGTGAGACAATAGGAGCTGCTGACGGGCAGGATGAGGGATGGGAGAGAAAGAGGGACTCAGTGATGACACCGGGGTCTTTGGCCCAAGTCACTGCAAGAATGGGGTTGCTCTAACTGAAGAGGAGCTGGTGTAGGGGGAGTAGCAGAGTATCAGGAACTTAGTTTGGGACATGTGAAAGCAGGGAGGATGTACTAAAGTAGGTATGTTAAACAAGAACTTACTAATTTTTATTAAATAATATTAGAGCAGAAATCAATTAAATTACAACAGGAATGAATAGAGAAAAATCAATAAAACCAAAAGCTAGTTCTTTGAAAACCTTAATAAAATCAATAAGCCTCTAGCCAGGCTAATTCAGAAAAAAAAAAAAGAGAGATGACACAAATTACTGTGTTAGAAATGAAAGAAGGCACATCACCACAGATCCTAGGGATGCGAAAAGAATAATAAAGGAATGTTATGAACAATTCTGTGCCCACAAATTTGATAACCTAGATGAAATGGACCAATTCCATGAAAGGCACAATCTGCCAAAACTCACATAAGAAATAGATAATCTGAATAGTCCTATATCTGTTAAAGAAATCAGATCAATAATTATTTGTTAGAGGACTGACTTACTGCAAAGCTACAATCAAAACAGTGTGGTATTGGCAAAAGAACAGACAAACAGATCAATGGAACAGAACAGAAAGCCCAAAAATAGAGTCTTTTTAACAAATGGTGCTAGGAAAACTGGACATCCGTATGCAATTAAAAAAAAATTGAATCTAGGCACAGATCTTACACTCTTCACAAGAATTAACTCAAAATTGGTCATAGACCTAAAGGTAAAATACAAAACCATAGAACTCCTAGAAGTTAACATAGGAGAAAATTTAGGTGACCTTTGGTATGGCAATGACTTTTTCGATACACCACCAAAAACATAATCCAGGAAAGAAAGAATGGATGAGCTAGGCTTCATTAACATTAAAAACTTCTGCTCTGTGAAATACAATGTCAAGAGAATGAGAAGAGAAGCCACAAATTGGGAGAAAATATTTGCAAAAGACACATTTGATAAAGTACTGTTTTCCAAAAAAAACATTAAGAAAAGAAATAGCGTGATTAAAAAATGGCCAAAAGCCTGAACAGACACCTCACCAAAGAAGATAGAGATGGCAAGTAAGCACATGAAAAGATGGTTCCACATCACATCTGTCATGAGAGAAATGCAAATTAATACTACAACGAGATACCAGTGCACATCTATTTGAGTAGCCAAAACCCAAAACACTAACAACACCAAATGCTGTTGAGGATGTGGAGCAACAGGAACTCATTTATTGCTGGTGGGAGTGCAAAATGGTACAGCCACTTTGGAAGACAGATTGGCAGTTTCTTACAAGACTAAATACACTCTTACCGTGTGATCCAGCAATTATACCCCTTGGTATTTACCCAAATGAGTTGAAAACTTATGTCTACACAAAAACCTGAATACAGATGTTTATAGCAGTGTTATTCATAATTGCCAAAATTTGGATGCAACCAAGATATCCTTCAGTGGATAAATGACCTGTGGTGCATCCAGACAATGGAATATTGTTCAGCACTAAAAAGAAATGAACTATCAAGCCATAAAAAGACATGGGGGAAACTTAAATGCATATTACTAAGTGAAAGAAGCCCATCAGAAAGACTGCATATTGTATGATTCCAACTGTATGGCATTGTAGAAAAGGCAAAACTATGGAGACAGTAAAAAGATGGGTGGTTGCCAGGAATTGGGGCTGGGGAAGGATGACTAGGCAGGGCACAGAGGTTTTTAGGGCAGCAGCAATACTCTGTGTGATACAGTAATGGTGGATACATGTCATTAGACATTTATCCAAACCCATAGCATGTACAACACCAAGAGTGAACCCTACTTTAAGCAGTGGACTTTAGGTGATAATGATGTGCCAAGGTAGGTTGATGGACTGTAACAGGTGCACCACTGCAGTGCAGGATGTCAGTGCTACTGAAGGCTGTGAGGGGTTGGGGGCCAGGGAACATACGGTAACTCTCTACAGTTTTGGGGTTTCTTTGCTGTCAACCTAAAACCTCTCTAAAGAATAAAGCTTACCAATTAAAAAAAAATATTTGAAATTTTAAAACACAAATGGAATATCTATGTATTAGCAATTCTGTTTGTGAAGGCAAATAAACTCTTTAACATGAAATTATATTCCTGACACAGTACATGATATTTATATGCAAAGAACTTATAACTTAAATTTTCAGCATGTGAGTTTAGTGGCTAGTAAGAATAAATAAAAATGAAGCTCCTTCAGTTAAACTAAGCAATGGAACATCTATATATAGTTACTAATTAAAGGCCTCTAAAGCAAGAAAACCACATATGGTAAGTGGTAAGCAGCGAACCATGCTGTGGATTCAGGCCTCATGGTGGTTTAAAATCACCTTGCAATTTGTTCTCCCCGGTGGCTGAAATTTGATTATAGACCAGTTACCTGTCAAGGTAAGTCCTTACTCATCTGCAGCTGGCCCCAGCTTCTTGTCGGGCAGGAATATTTTAAAGGGGACACACATTGGGAGATAGTTCAGAAAAAAACGGAGAAAGGAGATGTAAGTATGACAAAGAGACAGCCAAATTGTAGAGGAACCATAGAGAAAATAATAGCCTAAATCAAGAGCCTGAGGAGAAGGAAAAAAATAGTGAGCAAGGAGAATAAGAACAGAGGGAAAGGTAATAGTGTCAGTAGAAAGAACCATTAGTATAAGGCGGATGAAATTTGCAAGGAAAAATAGAACGAAAACCAAAGTAGGAGTGTTGCAATTTACAGTGTAGTACCACATCATCTCTTCTGCTCAACAATCTTGAAATCATCGTCTGATACGTTAGCCCGGTGGTCCCCAACCAGGGGTAGTTTCAGCCCCCAGGAGACATTTAGCAGTGTCTGCAGACATTTTTGGTTGTCACAGTTGAGGGGATACTGTTGGTCTCTAGTGGGTAAGGCTGGCTGCTGCTAGATACCCTAAGATATCTAGCACAAGACACAGCCCCTCAAAGAATCCTCTGGCCCAGAATGTGAAGGACAGCGAGGCTGACAGCCTGCACTGGCCCGTCATCAGCTCAGACTCTCAGTCCACCCACCGTTTTCTGGCCTGTGTACATGTTAGGCTGCGTGTATGTCAAGTCGATGGTCAGACCTCATAAAAGACAGTTAACTTTGGCTAAGAAAGTTTATCCAGAGTGGAGCTGCTCGGTGAGGACCTGTGTGTGCCTGTGTCTGCCAGCAATTATCAAAGGCTGCGTGGGCTCCAAAGCCAATCTCCAGAGAGGGAGAACGGCCTGGTGGTTGCCAGGGCCCGGGATGGGCGAGGGGAGGGGACAGGTGTGACTGTAAAGCTGCAGTACAAGGGAGAGCTCTGGGGGGATGGGGTCGTCCTGCGTCTTGATTGCAGTGGGGTTACATGAATCCACGCGTGTGATAAAGTCACACAGAAGCATAGGCTCACTTTGTGCCGCTGTGAGCGTCCCTGCTTTGATGTTGTACTATAGTTATGTGCGATATAACCACCCGGGGGAATTTGAGAACGGATGCACAAGACCTCTCTGTACTGTATTTGTATCCGTATGTGAACTTATTCAGAAATAAAAAGTTTTTTTAAAAAAGCAAACCTTAAAAGGAAAAAAAAAAAATTGGTCAAACAATTAATTAAAGATGTAATTTTAACCAGAATGGATGGGAATAATCCTTGCACACAAGAACTCTGTTGAGATTTATAAATGGAAAGGGCCAAAAAGGCAGCTGCTCTGGGACTGTGGTGTTGAAACCAGGAAAACAGACTCATTTTTTTAATTAAAATTGGCCTGTTCCGATGCAGTGCCAATAAAAAATAAACATGCCCTCTTGCAGAATCAAGATATTTCCATTTCCGTGGAAGATCTGTATTGTTAAAAAATAGTGTTATTGTCACATCTAATACTGATTAATTGCACGTTCTGTTACAGGGACAAGCGGATCTTTTGAAATACGCTAAGAACGAGACTTTGGAGAACCTGAAACAAATCCATTTTGCTGCTGTGTCGTGTGGACTGAATAAGCCAGGCACTGAGAATGCCGACGTTCAGAAGCCACGCCGGAGCCTGGAGGTCATACCCGAAAAAGCAAACGATGAAACTGGAGAGTGAGGGGCCTCGCCCTCAGCCGTTACGGAGTCTGTAACTCCAGGACCAACTGTAGTCAGATGGGACGTTTGCTTTGCACTCACTAATGAGAATCATGTTGGGGATTTTAAAGCACAACTGGAATGGCTAATTACAGTCTATCAAAACTGTGAATGTATGTAGCAATCCTGTGTGTGAAGGCAAATATAAACTCTTTAATAAGAAATCATATTCCCGGCCAAAATACGCTATATTTGTATACAAAGACATCCCAACTCAGTTCCAGTTATGAAGAACAGATTATTCACTTTAGTTCCATTGAGAAACAGATATTTTCCTAAGTGAGAACAATTTCTTAAGATGGAAGTGGATTGGATTATCAAATTAGTGTTTATTGGAGAAAAAAAACTTGATCCACGCATTTGACGTGTGTGGGGTTGCCGGAGTCTCTGGGTTCTGGGTGATTTGGGTAGCATGCTTGCTGAGCCATACCTACTGAGGAGAATGTAAGTGGACGGGTCCCCTGAATCCACAAGGACCTTGGAGAGCTGTTGAGGACAAGGACAACGTGGAATCGGACTGAAGCTCCCGGCTGGAGACGCCCGCTGTGTCAGCGCGGGTAGATACACGGTGTCAAAGCCACCGCTCTGGAAGCAACACATTGTAAATAGTTTTTCATTGTATGAAGTAGTGTTCACATTAAAAAGATGTTTTATGATATTTCTCCAATAGCAGTGCATGCTTTTAATGAAACTTAAACTTCTAGAATTTCTAGTTCAAAATATTCTACTCTTAAGAGTAACCAATTACTTGTCGAACAGCTTCGTCAAAAATAAGTTGCTTGTCTGGCTTGGCTTGCTTTTGCGTTCAGTGAGGTTTTGACACCTCAAGCCGGGTCAGCTCACTGACCATAGAGAGAACCTAATCCAAACTTTTATTTCCAAAATCAGCAAAACTTTGCACTATCACAAGACACTGAATTATCCTAATTATTGCTTCTTCCAAACCAAAATTGCTTTCAAATTTTGGAGGAGTAAAAACTCTCCACAATCTTCAACCACCTTTTTTTTTCTGTTCCTTGATTCAGGTATGTGATACAGTAAGTACCAATATATGTAATCCTCAGCGAGGTGTCTTACTAGTTATTTCCTCTCAGGGAGATGCTCAGGCTGCTATATTTCATTTATTTCTGCCCAGGCTCCTAAAGATCCTCTTAAGAAACAATTCCTTTGTCATTTGCATTCTAATAGTGTGTTTGAGTTAAAGTACTCATCCCCACTGGCCCCTGGATGTAATTCCAGTTAGAAAATAAACTTATCTGTTACTTGGGTAATAGTGAGTTCCCTGCACACACACCAGCTAACTGCCAGCCAATAGCTTAGGCTCTTAGCTCAGAAATGAACTCTATACAGGAAGGAAAAAAATGAATAGAAAATAATAGAATTAAAAGTAGATTTATAGGATAAGAAATAAAATGTGTAACTTAGATTATTGTTAGCAATCCTTGAATTTAGCTGGTATTAATAAATAGCAATATTCAATTTAAAGTGAAAATCCAGAAATCATAAAAAAAAATTTTTTTTTAATATAATGAAAAAAACCACTACATTTCTAGTAATGACAGGCATTATCTAATATATGACTTGAATGACTCTGATACCAAGACACATGTAATTTGTTGTAGTTTATACAGAATTAGGATCAACGATTTTAGGACTGAAGGCGTCTACAAGATTATTCAGTCCAACACTCTCTTTTCCAGATGCAGAAGTTGCAGATAAGAAAAATCAAACGCGCACCTGATGTCGCATATTCTGTTAGGGGTAGGGTTTGTACTGGAGCCAGTGCAGGGTTTCACCAGTGCTCCACCTTTCCACGCAAAAGTGTCAACCTTCTGACCCAGCTCTTCAAAGGAATAAGCAAGTGATGGAAAAAGCAGGCACGCCTGCTGGGGAGTTGTCCCCAGAGTTGCAGTGTTTCTCCTGTTTGTCTAGAACCCCACAGCTCCGCCCAGTAAATGTACCGTCCTGCACTGATGGTGGTGACCCAGGTCGGCAGGGCACAATTCACGGCCATCTGAGCTATTCTAGTCTCTTTTCCGTCTTCCATGGAAACAGGAAACATTTATCAAACTGGCTAGGGCAAGATTATGATTTATAGACTTTATAAACAGTTTTCTCTTGCAGAGGACTGATTGGCCCACCCTGGATTAGTTGCATGGAGGCCTTATAACCCTCACTGAGCAAATGAAAATGAGATCCCTGCTCCTGGGTTTCGTACGTTACAGTGACAACTGGGGTGAGGTGCTGGCTTCCTTCCATCATCTAGTTCATTAAATGGAGTAGCACCCATATAAGTTACTACTATAAATACAAATCATTCTCTGTGAAACTGACCAATGTGTACATAGATCACACTGGACACACACATGCACACACTGGGCATCACTCCCAGTTAGAGGGAATGTGTGATCAGAAGTAGCATCAAAAAAACTGGTAAATCTCAGCTGTGGACACAGGAAAATGAAGAGGTGGACAAAAATACACAGAAACTGTGGCAAATACCTGGTCAGTTCAGTGGGAAATAAAAAGTCACACTGACAAAAAGTGCAGATCAAGCCCAGTGTCAGTTTTCCTGCAGTCTTGTTGACATCAGGCCCACAGAGTAAATCCCAAGGCATCATGAGAACTCTAAGTACATTCCGCCTCCTCTTTGTACATGGTGTATGAAATTTACCCTCTTGGATGCTTAAGCCATGGCTTGTTTATTGGTCTATTTTCTGCCTTTAGCAGCTACGGTTTCTGAGTAATGGGAAAGAAGTCAAGTAAAGGTAAATGCTTACCTCCTCCATCTCAGGCAGGTGCGACCCAGGGCCAGGGCGTGGGGTGCAGTTCTACTTGGGCTGGGTGGTAGGTATTCCCTTGGGAGGAGGCTCTTCTTGTCCACATGGAGTGGGGGCTGCCGGACATGGACTGGGGAAGCCGTCTGGCAGACAAAGGTTTCCACGTGTGCAGTCTTCGTGATGTGGCCTCATTCAGCATGTTGAGGTACTTTGAATTTGTTGAATCTTTAATCAAGCATTTAAAAAAGTTATAAATGCAAATGTTAGTTCTGATTTACTCACCCAATGAGTGAGAATGCCCAAGCTGGATCTATCTGCCATTTTCAGTGTTGCTAATGTCTTAACTAATATTTGATAGGAGCAGACTTAACATTTACTGTCAGTTGGAAGAGTTTTCTATTATATTAGACAGTGGGACTCTTCACTGGGTTTACTGCCAAGGACTGTGTTCAAGACACTTTGCATATATCATTCCATCCTCTCAACAACTGGCTAGGTATTTACTGGATATTATAGATGAAGAAATGAAGACTTAAGACAGGTTAATTAACTTAACCAAGGTACAAAGTGCTCCAAAGCCTATATTCCCAAGCACTCTTTTGAATTCCCAATACGTATTTCATCTCTAAACTACAAGTCAAGCACTATCTTGTAAAGAATGATGAGGCAGTTGGCATTTTATTCTTCTTTCATGCTGAATGTGAGCTCCCTAGAAGCCACGGAGATTTACTCACCCTGATTTTGTTGAGCATGTTTTAGACACTAGGGATTCACCCTGAACAAAAACAGGTATAGTCCCAGCCCCCATGGAGCTCACAGTGTGGTTGGGAGGAGACAGACGTTTATCCAAATAATTACAGAGATGCAGGTCCAGTTAAGACCACGGCAAGTGCTGTGGAGGGGCCCTGCCGAGCGGCTGCCTGGATTCACCTCCCTGCTGAGTACTGAGGTGGGGTGTTCTTAACCTACCTCGCCTCGGTAATTTTAGAAGAATTTTTAAAAATGCTTCTTTGCTTCACAGGGGTCTTATGAGGACTGAGTAAGATGGTGTTTGTAAAGCACTCAGACTAGTGCCTGGCTCACAGTGGACTTGTATTATTACCGTTTGTTATTATTGAAAGGTGGGGCCACGAGAGGCCTCGGCTCTCCTGGGAAGATGGATGGAGCATATGCTGCTCCATCACGCAACCCCTAAAACCTGAAGCAGTCATTTATTGTTGTCTCCCGTGGCTCTGTGGGTTGACTGGACTTCCCTTGTGCCTCTTGCTTGGGGTCTCTCATGCAGGTGCTGGCAGATGTCAGTGGGGGCTGTGGTCATCTGGCTGGGCTGGACATGCCAGGGGCTCCCTCACATGGCTGTCCCCAGGGAGCTCTGGGGCTGTGACCAGAGCATCAGCACATGGTCTCTCCTTGTGGCTTGGACTTCTCACAGTAGGCTCTGGCTTCCTAGGGGCACCATCTAGCGTGTGAGCATCCCAAGGGTGCGCATATGGTCTTCTTGTGGCCCCTTAAGGGCTATCGTGGGAAGTCTCAGAATGTCACCTCTGCTGCCTTCCATTGTTCAAGCAAGTCACTCAGTCCTGCCAGGTTCAAGGGGGTGGAGAACTCAGCTCCTCCTCTGGATGAGGCATGGCAAGGTCACATTGCAGAAGAGGATCTGGGACAGGAAGTATTGGCAAGGCCATTTTTGCAAAATACAAACTGCCACAGACAATTCCCTGAGAAAGCCATATTGGAGCTGAGACTTGAAGACAAATATGCCCTCCCTATGTGCCCCCACCCCAAAGAAAAGGGTCATGGAGGGGTGAAACAATTCAGGCAATTTAGGCCAAGACTTAGGTATGCTGCAAGGCCAGCGGCGGGAGGGAGTGTGGCCTGCTTGAGGATCTAAAGGAAGGCCAGTGAGGTCTCAGTAGGCTTCTCGGAGATCTTGGTCTTGTTTTCTCAAAAGATTAGTACCAAACATGTAGTTTTACTGTGTTTAATCCACGTTTAATTGGTTTTACTTATTTACAAAAGAAATACATGCTCATTATTACCAAAAATGTCAACTGCAGATGATGCACTGCCCTCCTCGTGCTCCTCAGAATGGCCAAGGGCCAATGCCACCTCACCTGGAAACAGGTGCCACCAGAAATACCCTCCTCCAACTTTCACTGAAAAGGAAAGGTGTAGCCCGTGAAGGATAAGTGAAATCAAAGCATTGAATATTTAAGAATTAGGGTCCGGGTGCGGTGGCTCATGCCTGTAATCTTAGCACTCTGGGAGGCCAAGGCAGTTGGATTGTTTGAGCTCAGGAGTTCGAGACCAGCCTGAGCAAGAGCAAGACCCCGTCTCTAAAAAAAAAAAAAAAAAAAAAAAATAGAAATTAGCGAGACAACTAGAAATATATAGAAAAAATTAGCTGGACACAGTGGCACATGCCTATTGTCCCAGCTACTCTGGAGGCTGAGACAGGAGGATTGCATGAGCCCAGGAGTTTGAGGTTGCTGTGAGCTAGGCTGATGCCACAGCACTCTAGCCTAGGCAACAGAATGAGACTCTGTCTCAAAAAAAAAAAAAAAAAAAAAAGAATCAGAGGCCAGGTGCAGTGGCTCATGTCTGTAATCCCAGTACTTTGGGAGGCCAAGGTGGGAGGATTGCTTAAGGCCAGGCATTTGAGGCTGCAGTGAGTTATGATCACACCATTGTACTCTAGCCTGGGTGACAGAGCAAGACCCTGTCTCAAAAAAAAAAAAAAAAAAAATAGTAGAGCTGTGGCCTGGAAAATGAGAAATAACAATTCAGTTCTATCTAGAGTAATTTTTTATTCAATCAAAGTCACAGATGTTAGGTAGAAAATAAAGATTAACAATAACTTATGTTTAAATGTAACTATCCTAATTTATAAAAAGCAGTACTTCCCATCTAAAAATATTTTTAAGGTATCGCATAGAACTGTAAGCCAAAAATCATTGTAAAAATCCTCTGGGAATGACTACTGTGGCCATTGAGATGACTGGTTGAGGTGAGCATTCTGGGCATATTAGCAAGACACAATAGATATACTAATATTCAAAGCATAAAGGAGGGATGTTATGAAGAGTAAAACCCAACTCCATTTTCCCAGGTCCCAGTGCTAAGCACTTACCATGCTAATCATTTCTGGTTTTGATTCTTCTGATAATGGTCTCCAAACTCAAGACCAGTGCTGTCCAATAGAACATTCTGTGATGATAGAAACATCTAAATCTGCACTGTCTAATATGATAGCCACTAGCCACATGTGGCTGCAAATTTAAATTTTCATAAAAATTTCATTCCTCAGTTGCACTTGCCACCTTTAAGGCTCGTGGCTCCCATCATGGACAGTGCAGCAATAGACAATATGTTTATACCTCTGCCTTCTGCTTTATCAACTTTAAAAAGATCTA
>CAUYRT010057784.1:0-35138 GCA_963574885.1 Lepilemur ruficaudatus | reverse complement strand
TCAAAGATGTGCTGCCTCTTCTGTGGAGATATTGTCATTGTCACCATGACTAGATAAAGAAAGCATAATAGATAAAAAGTATTAACAATAAAATCTATTACAACCTCTATTTAAAATTTACTGAATGTTATTCATGTTGCTGCTCCTACACTATAATCATCAATGTTATCATGTTAGGCTCAAATGATTTGACTAAATTTCCCCAAAACAAATTTTGCTGATTATTCTTTTATGAATCCCAATTTCTTACAGGAATTAAGAGAGGGGGGATAAGGATTTTTACAGTCTTTAAAAATTAAATCTGGCTCTAAATTGATACATTTACTTTACAACTATACAACTTCTTGCTATCATTAAATTCCTATTTGAATTAGGATGATCTGAGCACTAAATTTTGAACTTTACCTTTTTAGACACTTGCAAATTCATACATGTACTCACACACGTATTACCACTTTTAAAAGACTGCATAAAGGCCTTTCTTGTGTATGTGTCAGAGAATTTGGTGTAATAGGGATTTACCTTTTAAAAATGCAAGTATTTATAATCACATATTAATCATTCCCTTATTTGTTAACACCAAGTAGTCCTTCAGACTCCTGCAAGTTTGCTGGGCAATTTCCCTTCCTCTACTGTGCACATTTCTTCAGATGTGGAAGAACAATAATTGCATTGAAAATACAATTGCCACCATTTCCTTTTGGTGTAGAAAATGATCTTCCCTTTTTCTTATATTCTCCTTTCAAATCTGCTCTGTTTTCCCATCTAAATACTTGATTAGATTCTTTATACATTAAAAACACAATTTCTTCCTAAAAGTAATTCCAATGTGAAATTAAAATATATATATGTATATATATATATATACATATAGTAGTCATCTTCACAAATTGTTTCCCTAGACCAATGTCTATAAGAATTTTTCTAAAATTTTCTTCTAGAATTTTTATAATTTCATGCCTTAGACTTAAGTTTGTTATCTACCGGGAGTTGATTTTTGTGAGAGGTGAGGTACAGATTCCTGTTTCAGTCTTCTACATGTGCCTATCCAATTTTCCAAGCACAATTTATTGAATAAGGATTCTTTTCCCCAGTGTATGTTTTTGTCTGCTTTGTCAAAGATTAGATGTCTATATAAGGATGGTTTTATATCTGGGTTCTCAGTTCTGTTCCATTGGTATGTCTCTCTTCTTGTGCCAGTGGTATGCTCTTTTGGTTAGTATAGCCTTGTAGTAAAGCTTGAAGTCTGGAAATTTTTGATGCTTCCCAATTTCTCCTTTTTGCTCAAGATTGATTTTGCTATAAGGGGTATTCTCTGGTTCCATACAAATTGTAGAATTATTTTTTCTAGATCTGAGAAAAATGATATTGCTATTTTAGTAGAGATTGCATTGAATCTAAAGAAGACCCCAAAGGCAATCACAGCAACAACAAAAATAAATAAATGGTACCTGATCAAATTAAAAAGTGTCTGCACAGCCAAGGAAACTATCAGAAGAGCAAACAGACAACCTACAGAATGGGAGAAAACATTCGCATGCTACACATCCGATAAAGGGCTGATAACTAGAATCTATATAGAACTCAGGAAAATCAGCAAGAAAAAAAATCAAACAACTCTATCAAAAAGTAGGCAAAGGACAAGAACAGAAATTTTTCAAAAGAAGACAGAATAATGGCCAATGGACATATGAAAAAATTCTCAACATCTCTAATCACCATGAAAATGCAAATCAAAACCACAAAGAGATATCACTTAAATCCAGTGAGAATGGCCTTTATCAAAAAGTCCCCAAACAATAATGTTGGCATGAATGTGGAGAGATAGGGAAACTCCTACACTGCTGGTGGAATTGCAAACTAGTACAACCTCTGTGGAAAGCAATATGGAGATACCTCAAAGATCTAAAAGTCGAATTATCATTTGATACAGAAATCCCATTACTGAGCATTTACCCAAAGGAAAAAAAAGACATTCTATGAAAAAGACATCTGCACTAGAATGTTTATAGCAGCACAATTCACAATTGCAAAGATTTGGAAACAACCCAAGTGCCATCAATACATGAGTGGATTAATAAAATGTGGTATATATGTACCATGGAGTTCTACTTAGCCACAAAAATTAATGGTGATCTAGCACCTCTTGTATTATCCGGGATAAAGCTGTAGCCCATTCTACTAGGGAAGTATCACAAGAATGGAAAAACAAGCACCACATGCATTCACCATCAAGTTGGTATTAACTGATCAACACTTATGTGCACATTTAGTAGTAACATTCATTGGGTGTCCGGCAGGTGGGAAAGGGGAGGAGGGGATGGGTATATTCACTCCTAATTGGTGTGGTGAGCACCATCTGGGGGATGGACATGCTTAAAGCTCTGACTCAGGCTCGGCAAGAGCAATATATGTAACCTAAATCTTTGTACCCCTGTAATATGCTGAAATAAAAATAAGAAATATATATTTAGCAGAATATGACTTTTTAAACACACACAAAATTTATTTTTTTGTTTTATCACAGATAAATTGTGGAAGTAATTATGAAATCCACTTTAATAATTTTTAAAAACAAAGCATCTATGAATTTAACAAGATAGAAAATTCTTATGTTCTCTTCTGTATATTGTTGGTGAGGTCTTTCTTAAAAGAAATAATTCTAATAAATTTTTAATTGAAATACGTGATAGAATCAATTATCATTAGATTTCCAATCAATTTAATTAATCTTAACAAAATTCAGTCCTGACAACTATTCCATGAGTTTTGAAAGCTCAGTTAATTGGAAGAACTGAATTATTATTTTCTTCTATTTTTTTCCTATTAATATTTACTAAAACTAATTGAAGGTTATATTAATGTAAATTATAAAACCACTGAGGAAACTTTTCATTTATTAAAATGATTACAATGTAAAAAGAGTATTTTTATTAACTGAGATGGCTGAATTAGAACTTCTTATACAATAATAAAAAGTAACACATAAAAAATTTTTGTTTTAGTTATTTAAGTGTTATGAATGCCATACAGAAGAATATCTTAAGAAGGTTTGGGGACTCTGCTTCAAATTGAATGATAGACTATTCTCAAAGGGCCTACCACTAGAAGAAAATGAGATTCTGGATAAATACTACCTATAGTTCTCTATACCTCTCTCCAACACTACACACAGACAAAAAAAAAGAAAAGCAATTTTAAGCTAAAAGAAAAGGAGCAGTGGGTGGTGAGTAGTTAGACAAATGAAAAATGGGACAAAGGTGAATTTTACAATATCAGTAAGTGAACGGTATATCTTGATAAGAAGAAAGATAGTTTAAGTTAACCTAGAATTTCTATTTTGAGCATAGTATCTTCAAAGAAGGCTAAAGACATCCTACTTAGAAAGCATCATTTTTATCTGAAAAAATGTAAACTGAAAATCTTTCCTGGAAAGGTTTTTCCTAAATATGCATCCATAATTTCATAAATTAAGACCAAACAAATATGAGTTTAAAATAAAAAATCAAATGACCTACCAAATACTGAGTTATAATGAGTAAAAGAAAAGAGACAAAAGCAGATTTACACTTGGTATTTTACATTGACAATATATTTTTAAATGTATTAAATATTAAGAGTTAAAGAAATAAAAATTAGGCTAAGAAAATGAGCAAAAATTAAAAATTAAAAGTTAAAAAACAGGTCAGATATAGCTGAAGATAAATAAGTGTTCTGAAATATAAAAAGTTAATAATTAAGAATGAGGCAGAGGTCAGGTATGGTGGCTCATCCCTGTAATCTCAGAACTTTGGGAGACCAAGACAGGAGGATGACTTGAGGCTAGGAATTGGAGACTAGCCTGAGCAACATAGTGAAACCCCACCTTCATAAAAACTGGAAAAATTAGCTAGGCATGGTGATATACCCAGTAGGCCAAGCTACTCGGGAGGCTAAGGCAGGAGGATCATTTGAGCCCAGGAATTTGAGGTTGCAGTGAGCTATGATGACACTACTATACTCTAGGCCAGGCAACAAAGAGACACTCTGTTTAAATATATATATATATACATATGTATATGTATATATATATATATATATATAAATTGCATATATATATGAGGCAGAAACAAATAAGTATTTTTGAAAGTGTGAAAAACAGATTTTAAAAAATGAGAAGTAATAAACACACCATAATGATATGGAGAACACCAAAGACCAAGAAAAGGTTTTAGAATTACCCAAAGAGAAAGACAGTGTACAAAAGTGTAAATTAGACCTTCATAAAACTTTTCAACAAGATAGGAAGCCAAAAGAAAGTGCAATAATATCCAAAAATACTGAGAGAAAGTAACTTTTTACTCAGAATGAGGTGTGCGCCAAAACCATCAAAAATGTAGGAAAAGAAAAGCGATTTCAGCTAAACAAATGACTTATTGCCATCAATAGAGTTCACCCAAAAAGACCTCTAAAGAATTTACATAAGGAAGCAGAGGAATGATCCCAACAAATTTGAGGTTGCAAGAAGGAATGATGAGCAAAGACATGGGCAAAGAGGTAATAAAAAATTGTCTTTTAAAGCATGAAGAAAATAATAATATCTAATATACAGAGTCAAAAAAGAACAATATTAAGGCCTTAGATAAAATAGTACAACATTGGGGAAAGAAGTGATGGAGGGAAATTATATCCTTTTATTTTTCAAAAGATGGTTTAAAAGCTTTGAACAACTTTACGTTTATTGAGTAAATATTGTAAGATTTCAAAGGTATCTGCTAAAGGAAAGAAATACAGCCTAATTTTTCTGAACATACAGGGTGAAAAATGGAATGAGGTAACAAGTGCCATCAACAAGAGCAACAGAAACCTTAATTCAAAAGAGTGATGTGGAAGGAATAAATAAAAATTGGGAAAAAAGTGAAAAATGAGACAATTTAAAGCATATATTATAATGGAATAGTCAAGTCCAAAGAAGCATAAGAGACAGATATATTGATATTAAAAGGTTGGTAAAAATACACAAGGGAAGTATTAATAAATAACTGATGTAACAATTAATCTTAGGAAATGAAATTCAGAAAAAATGACATTATTAATTTAGAAATGGTTATGTAGTAACCGTGTAGTAACTACATAACCATTTCTTAATGGTTCAATACAAATGAACAAATGGCTAAAAAGTTCAATATGAAAGGGTCATGTGATGTCTTTTTAATGTGTAGGCAATGAGTGAAATATCTCAAGAAAATTTAAAATTCCAAAATTTGATATACACAGCTCATGGGTGTAGTGTGCACCATCTGGGGGATGGACATGCTTGAAGTTCTCACTTGAATGGGGCAAAGGCAATATATGTAACCTAAAAATTTGTACCCCTGTAATATGCTGAACTAAAAAAAAAAAGTGAAAAATCTATAATGTGGGATGTTTCAATTCAATACTTTAAATAAATAAGTGAAAAATAAGTGGCAAAGTTACAGTTATTTTAAACAATAAAATAAATTAGCAAGTGCAGTGGCACATGTTTGTAGTCCTAGCTACTGGAGAGGCTGAGACAACAAAATCACTTGAGCCCAGTCCAGTCCAGCCTGGGCAACATAGCAAGATCCTGTCTCTCAAAAATAATAATAATAATAACCACAAGATTTAGTAAACATTACAGATGGGTCATATAGCAAATCTCAGAATATTTCAAAGCATTTGTGTCATACAAACTTTTTCTGTGACTACAATAAAATTAAATACGAAATGATGAATTACTTAAAATAAAAATCTCCAAATATTGTCCAGCATTTTATATCAGGGTGACTTCTTATTTATTTATGTTTCTTTTTTATTTTCTTATTTATATTTATGAAGTTTCATATGACCTACACATTAATTCTTTGCCAGATAAATATATTGTGAATGCTTTCTCTCATTCCATAGAGTGATTTTTTTCCACTTTGTTGAATTAGGTATACATTATTTTTAATATAGGCCAATTTGCATCTTCTCTTTCTATCCATAACCATGGTTCTCTTTCTCTCCCTCATGCACACACACACATATACATTTTTTAAATCTACTTAATAGGCAATACATTGAAAGGTTTTAGAGAATTATATTTCTAAGGATTTAAGCTTTAATTTTATATTGTCATTTGAAAACAATATAAAGAATGGCATTGGAAGCAATGGGAAATACTAGTCATATGAGTTTATCTTTTCATTCTTCACCTAGTTAGCATCTATCTGTTCTGTGAATGGTTAATTTTATGTGTCAACTTGACTGAGTTAAAGGATACCCAGATAGCTATAAAACATTATCTCTGGATATATCTGTGATGGTGTTTCTGGAAGAGACTGGTATTGGACTCAGTAGACTGAGTAAGGAAGATTCACCCTCACCAATGTGGGCAGGCATCAGCCAAGCCTTCAAGGGCTCAGGTGGAACAGAGGCAGAGGAAAGGTAAATTTATTCTCTCTTCTGGAGCTGGGACATCCATCTTCTCCTGTCCTCAGACATCAAAACTCCTCGTTCTCAGGCTTTTTGACTCTGGGGTTTATACCAGCAACCTCAGGTTCTCAGGTCTGACTTCAGACATCATTGACTCAGATTGAAATACACTACCAGCTTTCCTGGCTGTTCAGCTTGCAGACAGCATATGACAAGACTTCTCAGCCACTATAATCATGTGAGCCTATTCCCATAACAAATCCTCTCTTATATATGTGTGTATATATACATATATATAATCTTTGTTATCTACTCAGGATCTACCTCCAAAACCTCAGTTAGTATACAGTTCTTTATATAGTCTTAGACCCCTATAGGTAGTTATGTCAAAGTGTTTACCATTAAATTTTATGTATATCTTCAAAGATTTCTCTCCAGTTTTAAAAATCTGAAAGAAAGAAAATAGTTCATAATGAGTTGCAGAAACAAAATCAAATGAATTGATCTAGTTTCTGAAACATACAAATCAGTAAAGTTCAGATGAGCTTCCTTTTTCTGAATCTGCCATTTTATTTTCCTTTCAAAATTCCCAACATTTATTTTTTGTAGGATAGTGATGCCACATTGTATGTGCTTACCAAAGCATTTAAAATGCTAATTTCAAAACATGATTCTCCCCAAGTAAAATGAAGTTTCTATTTCAATACTAACAGTCAAGTTGTGGGAATACTTGCCACTTTGTCACCCAAATTTGAAACAAACTTGGTTTCAGAAATGCTTTTATTTTACTATATCCCTGAGGATGTCGAGATGAAAAAAGAAGACTGGCAATCCATGAAAAGTGTGTATCATATTGCAAAGAAAGCACTGGATGAATGGATGGTCATAATTATGGATGAAATATTGACAATTTTAACATAACTGGAGTTTGAATTCTTGTATGTGGCTAGGGATGAAGCTGAGCATGTGAGTCAAGCCAGGTAAATAAGTGCCTTGTAAGCCAGGATAAATAACGTGCCTCTTTTATAACAGTCAAAAGGAAGCAAGCGTATAGTTTGAATTGTCATAACATAGTTAAATTTTTAGAAAGGCAACCTTATTAGTGACATAAAGACCTGGACTAAAAAGCAGACCCACAATTAGAGGGCTTATTGCAGTGGTCCTGGCAGGAAATAATAGGAGCATCAAGTAAGAATCATCAGTGCATGAGGAAGAAGAAACAGATTCAGAAGATAATTTTTTGATATGACTAATAAGAGTTGGTTCCTGATTAAACATAGAGGGTGAGCTAGAAAATTAGGTGGATGATAAAACTAAGAATTAACATCAAGAAAGAAGGATGAAGGTTGAAGAATATATCTTCTGAACTTTAAGTTTATTGATCTCTAGTTATATGTTGGCATGTGTAATAAAAGAACATCATCATTCTATTTTCAGAGACATTCCTTTGTCTTGCAAATCTTCTATCATTTTGTTGTTACTGTTGTTGCTGTTGTTGTTAGGCTCGCTCACTTGTTTCGAAAAGCTATTATTTATGACTGACTTATTGATCCTTTCCATAACACTCCATGCTTTGTTTATGTCTGTACAAACTATTTTCTTAACCTCTCGAGGATATTCAACTTGTTATCTGTGAAGTTTCTTCAGCAGCTGGCATACGCCTCTATCTTATGGGATTCTTTTTCATTCTTTGTTTTACTCTTTTGTTCTTTCCAATCTAAATTGGATCCTTTTCTCAAATTTCTGATTTTTACTATATCCTTATATATATCTATATATACAAATAAAGATTTCTTAAAACTAATCTTTGTTGTTATCTACTCAGGTTCTACCTTCAAAACCTCAGTTGGGTTCTACCCCCAAAACCTTGAAAACCTTATATTTAAGGATGAAACATTAAATGTGATTATATTTCCTGATTCATAGCATTTTTGATGACTCACTGCCTTCACTATAAAAGAATAAAACAGATATTTATAGTTTTCGGGGGTCTACCAAATATCAGTATTTGGAGATATTTTCTCTGATTTAGGTTTTTTAACATTTAACTTCTCCAAATCAAAATTCTACAACCATGTGCCTGAAAGCACATTTCCTCAATATAGAAGTTCTCATAACAAACTAGAAGGGGTTTGGGTCTAGCAAGTCTCCATGTTTAGACTTTCACTTGGTCCCTCTTTATAGTCATGTGATTCAACTCCCCTCTTTGCTGTGCTTGGTAATCCCAAATCCTGAGATACATTAGGGGTCTTAAGGATAAATATGCTTACTTCTTACCAGTTGTCTGATTAGCAAGGTCTTATTTTGGAGGTTACTATTTTCTAATAAATCATTTATCCCTCTTCTTCCATTTCCTTTCATTTTCCAAACATATTCTCATTAATTTATTGACTTCTCCTATCTACTTCTTTGTTATCAATATCTTTGTGGGTCTTTTTGTTTCCTATTTATTTTCTACCATTTTAATGGAATCTAGGGAGGAAAGTAATATACATACATATATGTCTCTAATTCATGTTAACTTATTCCAAAGATGATATTTAATTTGAAAAGCCATTTGTTTTATAATTAATACCTCAAATTCAGGCTTTAAAAAGTAAGGATTAGAGCATCTGCCCTATTTATCTCAGAAAGCTATTATGACTACTATAAGCATATGAATTTGGAGGTATTAGTATACATTTAAGTTAGTATTATCATGAAACTAACTTAAAGGTAAACACTTCATATTTCAATAGATGTGACTGGATTCTCAATCTGTGAATAAAAGTACAAATTGTATCAGTATGAGATGTTCACAGTTTTTTACGAAAGATGTGTGGCCTATATGGTACTCACAGAAAGTTTTCCAGTGGAAATATATTACCATGACTATCCCCAGACTTTATGCAGTAAATTCCCCAAAGCCATGCACATAGCACGAATAAAAACAAAGGTTATCTATGATTTTATTACTTGGCTGTCACTATCCAGTTCCATAGTCTTTCTTTCTCTCATAATTCATGCTCAGATTTTCAAAGAAAAATTAAGATATAAATCTTGAGAGAGGCATAGCCTAATTTAGTAAGATAATATATTCATACATATACATTTATATGCTGTAGGGGAGGAGAAATCAAATCTTCCTCTACTCATTTTAAGTTTTGCAGTTGGGACCCTGTAAATTAGACTGCTCAAAGACACACTAACAAAAGAAAAATAAATGTTTATTAACATGTACACAGCACAGGTAACACATGGGAGGACACAGGATCACAAATCAAAGGGATTTGTGAAACTTAAATTTATGTAATGTTTTAGCTAAAGGAAAGGGATTTTGGGCTTCTGGGCAGGGGAGGCAAGTTGTGAGAAGGTGACCAGAAAAAGTGCAGTAACTAAGGGTTGCTTACTAAGGTTTGTTATGATGGTATAAGTTAGTGCCACTGATAACAGCTAAGTATCCTCCTCCTCCTGGTAAAGAGAAGAGAGAGGCCTCTACAAATGGAAACTTCCTTTAAAAATGTAAATTTTCTATGCAAAATGAAAATTGGTGCTCTATTTTTAGAGCTTTTCTTTGGGTGCTGGTTATCAATGGCTTTTAGCTCAAAATAATATATATGCTAAAGAGGCATATTTTGGAGTGGCATATTCTGGTTCTTATCAATACATAATTTGCTAATATTTATACACACCTATGCTGAGATATCTATTAAGTAAAACTATCTACTTAACTATGTATCTACCTGTCATTGTATTTTGTAGAGGGCGAAGGAAGGAAACACATGAATATTTAACAGAGTTGACTTTAAATATTGATTTGATGGGGTTCAAGATATACTACCCCAGAACATGGTACCTTGGCATTTGAGAAAACCACAGAAGGAGGAAGGTCTCTCTGAACTTCTCCCTGCCTTTTTCCCCTGAAGCAGGTCATAAAGCCTAAGAAGAATTTTCTGGCTTTCCCCTTAAGCAAGTGGTAAGATACCCTCCCTATACCCAAAGGAAAGGAACATTCTTATCACCAAAGACACAAGGTCCCAGAGAATAATCTGAACAAACAGGCTTTGCTAAATTTCCCCAGTTTGTTATCCTTAGATTATGTTTTTTATCCAATCGTAGTCCTCTAAGACTATTCATTTCTTCATCAAACCTAGCATAAAATATGCATAGATCTACCCATTTCTTTGGGTCTTCATTTCCTATGAAGTTTCCAGTGTCATGTAAAACTTATATTAAGCAAATATATATGGTTTTCTCTTACTAATCTTTCTTTTGTTATAGAGGTCTCAACCATGAACCTAAGATGGGAAGGAAAGATATTCCTTTTCCCCATCAGATTATTTTATAGGTAGTTTATACTTTTGTCTACACATATATTTCAACTTTTCAAGTTTTCTACAATGAGCATATATTTTATATTCATAAAATAATGTATTATTTATTTTTAAGCTGGACTTCAGCTGGCTGATAGAAGACTGTCATGCCACAAAGGTGAAAAGCTTTCATTACTGCTGTTTTAGGACATAATTTAACAAATTTTGAAAGATCTCCTCTCATAATTTATTAAATATTGACTTCAATAAATCAATTACTTGTTCATAAGATTTTATTTGGTTTCAAGTAGTAGGAGCAATCTCACAAAGCATCAATCATTCCTCTCTCAATCTTAGGGTTAGTTATAAGTTATGCTAAATGATAAGGAAAATGACTGCTTTCATTCATTTTACCAAGACTACATGATTCAGAACATAAGAAAGGTTAGAAATAATTTTTGATTGCTCCGTTTGGGGGACCCAATGTTTGTAAAAATAAGTAAAAATGGATATTTGGAGGAGAGACTTGATTTCCACAGTGTTTCAACATAATTTGTTTATACTTGGTATTGGCAGTAGAGGAAGAGGAACTTTTCACTAGCCTAAGTATTGAGTTTGGCAATCTCATTCTGTGGTCTCGGTTCTTATTGTGCCGAGGAACGACCAGACACACCAAAGTAAGGCAAGCACGAGGTGAAATTTATTGAGGGGGAGCTAGATAGGATTATAGAGCAAGCAGTACATAGGTTTATAGAGCAAGATACATGCACCATAGATGATGACTGGATCCCTAGTTGAAGCAAAAGAGAGACCTTGGTTACGTTCTGCATCTTGTTTTATAGTGTCCAGATAGGGACCTCCCTGTGGTTCAGATGTCATCATGGAACAACTTTGATGGACAGTTGGGAGTTACATGACCTGAGTTTTACTGTGCATGTGATCTCCCATGAGCCTCTCTGAAATCTCGTGGTGGAGGAGGGGTGAACTGCAAGGAAGATTTAAGCTAATCACATGATAATTAGTCTCAGGTGTCCTCAGTCACCTTCCATCCTCTATTGTAGCTATGCTACTTGGCCTGTGGGCTACAGAATCCTCTGAATTCTTTTGGCATGCTAAATTCTGATTGGTAGATTGGTAGGGCGTTCCCTCCTCTCCCAGGTATGGAAGTGGCTTGGGACAGGATTAAGATGGGGTAGCACCAGGATGGGCAGGGCAGGGGAGGGTTTGGGGCCCACCCCCAGATGGGGCAATTGCTCGAGGCAGCAACAAGGCAAAGGCAACTGCTTTCACTCCAAGGAGACCTAGAATCCCTCACTAACTACCTAAGTAAAATAAAGAAAGCATGATCATTTTACTAAAGTTTCTTCTAATCTTTGAAATATATCCATAGAAATTAACTATTTCTTCCTCATGAGTTGTTGAATGAGTTGTTGAAATGAGAATGGAATGTTCTCACTTTGAAGTATTTTGCAAAGTACAGTCTCCATATTAAGGCCAAGCACAGTTATTCTATTAATTCAACTGAACAATCCTGATGAACACTTATTTTACATAATCCAAAATGTAGCTGCTGTTGTTTTTAAAATGAAAAACTATTTTTTTCCTACTTTTAAATATATTAAGTCTAAGAACAGAACAATAAAATAACATTTTCAGAATTAAAACCAGAATAATGATAAATTTACACTTTAGTATTAAGTGTCTCATTTTGTTTATTACCATAAGGCAAGATTCCTATGAAGTAATTTAATACACTTAAAAGATTAGAATTGTATCTGTTTCCTGAAAGGCATTCAATAAAAATTACTTATTTCCACTAGCTCTTAACACATTGCTGTTATTATTAATTTATTTTGTTTGTTTGTCAAATATGTTAGGTTTTTTTATTATATCCTGAATAGTAAAAGTATTAATAATTAAATATTAATTTTGCCACAGTAAAAGACAATTAGATGATGTGTAATAAAGAATCTGGCTGAACTTTATTTCTAGTTCCTGGGAGGTAACCTCTAAACCCTTGGAATTTTCCAAGTGGTAGCATTATCTTTGTTATTCATGGTGGGACCCTAAGGCCACATCTGATAGTTTATGCTAATGACTCAGGATATAAGCTGATTCCACAGAGGGACCAAACAGAAGGTTGGAGCTTTAAGTCCCATGATATCAACTTAACTTCCAGAGAGAGGAGGGAGGTTGAAGATGAAGCTGAACCACAAGGCCAAAGATTCAGGTAAGCAGGCCTACATATGGAAGTCTTAATGAAATCTCTGGATCAAGAAACTTCAGAAAGCTTCCTAGTTGGCAATACTCTGCATATTGTCACATATCTCTGTGCCAGGAGAGTAACATGTCCCTGAGAATCACGGGGGTTCATTCTGGGGACCTTTCTCAGGTCTTGCCTTATATGTGTCTCCCTTTGGCCTGTTTTGATTTGTATCCTTTTGTTTTAGTAAAACAGTAGTCCTAAGTATAGAACTTTCCTACATTTTGTGCATCAATCTAACAAATTATTAAATCTGAGAGAGTAGGGGGAACCCCCAGATTTGAAGTTAGTTTGCGAGAAGTTAGGGAAGCCTGGAGAACTCGAAACTTGTGGCTGAAATCTGAAGTAAAAATAGGTTTGTGGAGGACATTCTTAATCTGTGAAGTTTGGTCTAACTCCTTGTAGTTAGTGTTAGAAGTTATTGCAAATGGAGATACAATATCTGTTTGAGACATCCAAAACTCTCCCCAAAATTCTCCTTTATTGCCAAATTATTAAGACTTTAATAAGCTTTAATTTACTCTTTTTGGTATTAGAGGAATGTCTGCTTTCTTTAGCAAATAGGTTATATTGACTGATCTGATGTATTAATGGCCACAATCTTTCTTATAGACAGGAACTAAGATAGAAAACCATGTCTGTCTGTTCATTAAGGTATTTTATATAAGAATTTCTTTAGATGACCAGCCTCAAGATGATTCCAAAAGTCTATATGCAGCCTATCAATAGTATCTCTTATCTTTACTCAATTATGACTCAGTGTAGACAGAAAACAAAAATGAAGGGAAAGTATCATGAAAGGGTGCGGAATTTTGTCAAATGCTTTTTATGCATCAATTGAGAGGATCATATGGTCTCTGTCTTTGATTCTGTTTATGTGGTAAATCTCATTTACTGATTTATGTATTTTGAACCATCCTTGCATCCCTCAGATGAAGCCCACTTGGTCATGGTGGATTATTTTCTTGATGTACTGCTGAATTCAGTTTGCTAGTGTTTTATTGAGCATTTTTGAATCTAAATTCAGGAGGGATATTGGTCTGTAGCTTTCTTTTTTTGTTGTGCATTTTCCTGGCATTGGCATCAAGGTGATACTGGCTTCATAGAATGAGCGGGCAGGATTCCCCCCTTCTTGATGTTATGGAATAATTTCTGTGGTATATTTCTGTGGTATAGGTACCAGGTCTTCTTTGTAGGTCTGGTAAAATTTGGCTGTGAATCCATCTGGTCCAGGGTTTTTTTGTTGTGGGATTTTCTTCTTTTTTATGGTAGAATGACATTCTATTATAAATATATACCATATTTTCTTTATCCATGCATCTGTCAACAGACTCATATTGTTTTCCATAGCTTGGCTATTGTGAATAATGCTGCAATGAACATGGGAATACAGATATTTCTTCAAGATACTGATTTCATTTTTTAAAAATATATATCCAGAAGTAGGATTGCTATATCGTATTGAAGATCTATTTTTAATATTTTAAGGGAGCTCTATGACCTTTTCCATAATGGATATATGAATTTGCACTTCCACCAACAGTGTATAAGAGTTCTGTTTTCTTTAAACCTTCACCAACTCTTTTTGCCTTTTGATTTTGTGCTAATAGTCATCCTAACACGTGTGAAGAGATATCTCATTGTAGTTTTTATTTGATTTCCCTGATGATTAGTAATGTTGAGCATCTTTCCATATACCTATTGTCCATTTTATCTCTTCTTTGGGGAAATTTCTATTTAGTTCAGGTCCCTTGCCCATTTTTAATCTTATTTTTTCTTTTGTTCTATTGAATTGGGTGAGTTCTTTATATTTTTTATATATTACCCCTTATTAGATATATTTTCTCCCATTCCACATGTTGGAATAACTTCATTGCCAGTAGAAAACGGGATAATTTCAATGCAGTATGTAGTAACAGAATAGTTAATGAATTTCTGATGTGTTTTTTTCTTGGGATGGGGCACCAGTTGAAAACAAGGCTTTGAGACACCAATTAATTGCTATCATTGACTGTTTTGGTTGAAAATTAAATTATAAATCTTACATTTAAATCTTTACTCCATTTCAAATTAATTTTTGTATCTGGTTTAAGAAAGGAATCCCTACTGTCATTATTTTGTATGAGGTTATCCAATTTTCCCAACACTACTGAGGAGACTACCCTTTACTTATTGTGTATTCTGGGACTGCTTCCTATAGCAAGTATGTGCTGTATCAATCGGAGTCCATTTGAAAAATAGAGAGATCTCTAGGTATTCCAAACACAGAAAGATGTAGTGCAGGGAACTGACTAATAACATGTCATTAATAATTGAAGCTATAAAAGGAAAAGGAAGTCATTCTTGAAGAACAATTAAGAGCACAAATAAAACACAGGAAAGAGAAGATCATTGTAATCTCTGGACTTGAACCACCAAGCCTGAACTAATAGCAGTGTTGCTGAAGGTACTGCATGGCCAGTACCAGAGTTACTGGGGAGGTGCTAAGCAACAAGTGTTTGAATGCTGAAAGGAGAAGGCCATTTCTAGTAACAAAAGGGAATCTTTCTTTTTGATCTGTCTCATCAAATCTAAGAGGAAGCCATCAGTGGAGTTTGAGAATATAGTCAACAGGCTAATCCCTGCAATACAGGGTGGAGAATACACAAGTGAATGAAAGGCTGCAGCAAAGTGGAAAATATATATATATATATATATATGTATATATATATATATATTCAAATTAGAAAATAGAAAAATGACTGAAATCATTTAGAAGTAAGTAATGCAAGTATATCTTAATCAGATAACAGACAAGTTTCCTGGAAGGCCAATAGATCATCATTTCAAAAGTTCTATCTTAGGCAAACAAACAATAAAGGGATGGTGTATGATGAAGGGGAATCTGGCTTCATGATATCCAATAACTTTGTTGTCCCTAATAGAAAATTATCCAGCACTACTGAATTTAAAAAGGACAGATATTGGTTCAAAAAAAGATCTGGAGAAACAAAAGAGGATCCTTGTGGGGAACAAGTATATGAATTCTCTGTTTTTTAAATTTGTAATAAGGAAATAACTTTGATTATAATTTATAAATACATTGACTTGTGAATAAAGATAGAACATGTAAAAACCCCAGAGTCAATTTAGAACTTTATTTCTACTAATCTCTGAGATGTATGTGTGAAGGGGTGCATAGGGGAGACAGAGACATCTTATGATGTCTTTACGATGTCTTAATTACATTGCATCTGTTTGAATTAAGTTATTCGTGGTACATAGTACCTGTAGGTGCACACAGCTGTCTCTCCCCATGAAGAAACATCTGTGATGATATAGCTATTGTCTACACCATCAAATTCCCATGAAGAGGAAAAGGTATGGAAAGGGATCATTTCAACACAATGAAAGGGTGATGAAAAAGTTATAAAAATACAGCAATAACACTAAATCTCAACCTGTTCTCTTGGTAGGGATTACTTCTGAAACATCATCAACCTGATTGAAGTTTATCTGACAAAATATTATATCTAAAAAGTTAATTCAAATTTGTTAATCTGCATGAGAGAGTAAAGATCCATGAATTAAATACACTATCCGGCTATCTCCCAGCCATTTACCCTTCCATACTTAGAAGTACCCACGCCTTTAATCTCCCTTTGGTTGCATCTTCTAGCAAGGTTATTCCCATGGGTAAAAAGCTGTTTACATGGTAGAAAAATAAGATTAGGTGCCCTATGTACCAATATATGGTCCACATTAGAAATCTGTTTTTATTATGTTATGAGATACGTGGCAAAATGCTAAACTTCTCAGAATTTATAACTATTTAGACCTATATTTCCATATATTTAGTTTTTCTAATCTGTCCTTAAAATCATCAGAATTCCAGAACTAAAGTATCATGTTTATACAAATCTTTAAAACATATATTTATCAGAATTAGTGTAGACTCAGGTAGGCCACAATACCAGTAACTATGATAAAAAGGTTACAATTTGAATAATTTGAGAACCACATATAACCTTTGTTCCTTTCAGAATTTGGAATATACCTTGCCTTGAAGTTAAAAATAAATAAATTACTTAAAGTTTAGTAAAAGTGGTTAATGGGAATAAGGAAGGGCAATTTTTCCATACAGATCATGTTACAATCGTTTCACAAGTTCTTTTTCACTAGTTCTTCAACATTCTGCGTGTCATATTTGATACACTTTTCCTTGAAGTTCCCACTCAAATATGGTAATAAAAAGTAGTAATAAAAAGAATTATTAACATCTTAGCCCAGTACACTGATTCTAGCCCTTCAGAAAAAAAGAGATATGTAAAATAGAAACTATATAAGCTTAAATGACATTTAGGTTACTTTCTTCTGAAATTCTCAAAATTGCTCAAGTGATCATTGTTTTCCAACATCCCTTTGACATAACATAAAAACAACTACATAGAAGACATGATAGCACTTTTTTTCCAGGAAGACTATGATTACTCAAGTACAGTAGCACAACATTGTAAAAATAAGAACGAGCTAGTTGTCAGGAGAACTGTCTTCTTCCACTGAAATTCAAAAACTCATTGAAACTTTCTGGGTTTTTGTCTTCCCTTATGGAAAAGGGGATGGTCATATTCACTTTATCTGCCGCCTTGAGTGTGCTGAAAATCAAATGATTAGCATAAGAGCTATAACAGTTCTTGAGAAAGTGCCAGTTTGATGATAAAAGTTAGGATGATACTGCACAGTCAGGACATGATGGAACTGTCACCAGAGACTGAGCTTTCTGTTCTTGTTCAGTGCAGAGCTGATCACAGAAGTGATGAGTCACACCCAGGCATGCACAGTAATAAGACTTGATGAAGAGCCCTTAAAAAATGACCCAACCTCTAAGACTAGTAATATATTTTGTATTGGTGATGAAACCTGACAAATAAAATTGGAGGTAATTAATCAGTGTCTGCTCCTTAATCCAAATGTAGAACAGAATGAACAATAATAGCACTGTGTGGAGTAATTACTAAGAATATTAAAGAGGTAAGAATGGCTCGGCTCACAGCCTAACAAAAATTCAGTCAAAGGATCTGAAGAAAAATATTCCCTCAATGCCCATTTATAACTATTTGACTATGAGCAAGCAGAGAAGTATCTGTTTATTGTGATGTGGGAGACAGGGAAAAGTCACAAAATAACTTTGATCCTAGAGTAAATAAAATTTCAATTACAATATAACTTCTTATTTAATGATCACTTATAAAGGAATCGTCTTTAAGCCTCAAGGTATGCAAATATTCATAAAGATTTCCATGAAATCATAGCCAGCTGATCTATAAATACACACTTTCTTTTGAATAAAGCAAAAAGAGCAACTGCTGTATTTTCCAACTTATGTTGTAGAGTCACTCACGGGGGACTTCCTTTGGCATTTTTACACACAAAAGCATATATTTAACACTTTCCTAAAATAACTTATTTGCCTCTTTTCTGCAACAGGATAAAAATAGTTGGTGATATTCATGATTATTAGATTATATGGTCGGAACATATATGAAATATGTATAATTAATAAATGTCATGTTACCAAATTTTGATAAGCAATTTACATTAGATAATTAAATTCAAGAGATATTTTATTTTCTTCATTTAGTATATTGGTCAGTTAGTATTATTAAATATTAATACATACTATATACTCAGCATGACACTAGCTATTGAGAAATCCAAAGGTACAAATTGGTTTTAAAACGTACTTTTTTCCTAAGTTTTAGGTGTCAACTAGAGTGATTTCAGTCATTTATCAGGCATTAAAATGTACTTTTCCACTTTGAGTAACACATAGAGAAGATGCTCAGTTTTCCTTTATAACAGTGTTGTTATCAGCATAAGATTATCAAAGAGATGGTAGGGGAAGCGGATAGAAGTAATATGTATACGTACCTATTTGTGGATCAACAGATATTTTCTGAGTGGCAAATATATGCAAATCATTTGGAAAAGTACTAGATACATACAAAAATGAAAAGGCCAATCTCTGCTCTCAGAAGACTTTGCAGGAAGCATAATGTGTACATATATGTAAAGACTACAATAAAAGAATGCCTAGGATAAAGTATTGTTAGTAAAAACATTCAGTGTAGAGATAAGATTTTATGTAGGAGGAAGAGTGCCTCTAAATAAATGGTATTTTTAATTGGATGATAGAAATAATTTAGATTTTATCAGAGAAAAGGAAATTTGGGGTAAACATGGATACATACACAGTATTTGAGAAATAATAAATAATTTTACTTTTTTGTCTAATAGAATTTGGGTAATAAGACACTGAGACAAAAAAGAGAAAAATTTACTTTTGGAGCATTAGGTGAAGTGGAGTCTGGAGGCAGAATCCTCACCTACAAAACTACTGCAATGGACTTGTTCAGAGAGGACAAGAAAATCTTAAATAGGGCGATTGTGTTGAGAAATAGGATACTGACAGTTTATTAACAATGTATTAACTATAGGGTATACAGAAAGATAATGCAAAACTGATAATGATGTTTTCAGCCTGGTATTAAAAAAAGAAATGGGAAACACAGAAACAAATTTGAGATAAGCAGTGAGAGCATACTGAAGTTTAGCTTCCAGTAAGAAAGGCATGTTTTGATAATTTCACATGTGTTAGAATACATACTACATCCAGACAGACACATCTTTGAAACAATTTGCATATTGATGACAAAACATACCTTTTAAACACTACACTTATAATTTCAGTTTCTATATATAGAAAAATAGAGTTTAAGTTGATAATCTCAACTATCTCTTTATAGTTTAAAACACATGGCTCTGGACATCACTGAAAATGGCAAAGTAAGGAATTTCAAGTCTATCCCTCCATGAAAGCAAAAAGTAGACTGGCAAAACTGCTTGAATTAACTGTTTTAGAACTCTGAATCTAAAGCTTACAGCAACCAAAAAATAATAAATTAATCTATAAATCAAGATTATTATATTGATCAAGCTTTTTTCTTCTTTATGTATATATACACAAAGCATGTAGAATTGAGTTAATCATAATTTTAGTTCACAGTAAATTATGTTTCAAATTCATGTTTTATCGTTATTTTATTTCATTTATATTTATATTTATATTTTTCTTCATGTCTTATTCCTACTGACTTACTACTCCTTTTAGTCATAAGCATCTTTTCTAATAAAGGTTGGTATAGTCCTTATATAATATGTGCATGGATTATGTGTTTGTGCATCTGTGGGTTTAATTTTAATAGTGATTTGACCTAAATTTCATTTTGTTTTTTACTTTTTACTCAGACTTGTTTTTATGATCTGCTCATTTTGCAGCATTTTGTCGTACTCAATTACTGCAGAGCATACACAAAGCATTTCTCTACATATTCCTAATACGCTCTCCTAATCATGGACAATGACTTTCCACTAGTTCCTTGTGAGAGTAAATAACACTAAAATTAACAACATATTATTGTCCTTTTTTGATAAGTAAAAGAATTTTCTCTGGGAAATACGCCAGCAAATGTGATGGCCTGATAGGGTATACAAATATTAATATTCTGAAGTTCTGCCAGATTGCTTTTCTGAATGATTTCTCACACTCTATTGTTTGCCAGCCATGCCCAAGGAGTTCTTCTCTGCATATCTTTATGCACCCTCCCAATAATAGTCTTTTAATGGTACAAAGAAATATCTTATATAATTTATTTTTTCTGATTTATATCATATCTTAGTCTTTTAATCTTATCTGTGTGTGATTGACTATTCACATTATTTGACTATGTAGCATTACCTGTATTTTTCTTTTCTTTTTTTTTTTTTGGTCTTTTGTTGGTAGTGTGCACAAGTTCTTTATGTATTCTACCTGTTAATCTCTTGTCAAATTTAGTAAAGTAAATTCCTTCTCCTAACTTATCAACTACCACTGGCTTTTTTGTTAAATACAAATCTTTAATTTTAATGGGTTAAATTGAACCATCTTTCAGTAGAGCTCTTTTATCATCAGTAGACCAAAAATATATCCTTTCACATGCTCTGCTATCTTACCATGTTATGTCTAGATATGGGTTTGTTTTGATTTATCCTTTTTGGGATACTCCTAATGACATTATTCCCGAGAACTCTTGACTTTGTTTAACCCTGGAAATTTCTCAGTAATTTTCTCTTCTCATATTTACTTCTTCCATTTCTCCTGTTGTGACACTAGTTCATTCTATTCTCTCAGAACTTCTCTTTTTATTTTCTATGCTTTTATTTTTGTCTGTCGTGGAGTTAATATTCTTTTCAGTTTTATCTTTCAATTCACTAATTCTCCATCTAGTTGTAACTAGTTAACCATTACTTTTACCCATTATTTTTTTCAATTTCAATGAATAGATATTTATTCATTAAAAAAAATCCACCCATTCTCTTTAAACATTTTTAAGCATACTGATTTTAAAGACTGCAAGATTGTGTTGCTCTATATTTCTTGGGGAGTAAACTTTCACATTAGTTGAATCTGCAGGTATTTCATTATATTGTCTGAAATGAAAGTAGGAATTTTTCCATTATGGTTTAGTTCATCATGTTAACTGGAATTCTCAGAGTATATTAATAAAGGGGAAGTATTTTCAATTCACTTTCCTTAACATTACTTCTGCTTAATGAAGTTGCTGTTCTTTATTCCTATAAAATGTATTTAACTTCAGGTTTTCTTAAATGAACATGAAAACTCTTGTATTTCCTATAATCATATCCCTATTACACTTACCTAGAATAGCCACAGGTAACCAGCTGCTCACTGTGTGTCCTTCTAACTGTGTTCTATGCAAATACATAGAAAAAAAAAAAACACATGAAAGGCCCACTCAGTCCCCCTTCTTTAGGTATGTGAATCATGCTATATATATGTCTGCAACTTCTTTTTTCAATTTATGACAAATAATAAAATTTTGCCCAAAATCGTACAAATTTCCATGCTACCTAAAATCACATAAAAATACTTTTTTTCTCTATACCCTTATTGTTGTATTGGCTTTGTCAGACCCAATACAGATTTTTTCTAAATATCATCTATAAAATAAGAGAAAATGGGTTTTTTTTTATTAAAGTCTTCTCATATTCAAGTCTTCCTTCGTCTAGTTTGAAGCTAATATTTGAATCAGAGATAATGCTTTACCAACATTTTTACTTTATAAGTGAGAAAATCAAAGACCATAAAATTCAATGCTAGAGGTGAGAATCTGAGATTTTATTATATATTTTTCAAAACCGATGCTGTCAAGTATGGTCTCAATTTGGCTTTTTAATCTCTTAATCCTTATTCTTTTAGGTCTTCTCTCCAAATTAGAATTGTAAAGACAGAGATGAATTGTGCAATTCTTTTCCCTTAACTATGTAACAACTCATGGAACCACATTACAATCTATTATCTAAGAATTTAAATCATTACCGTGGATTAACTCTGGTCTCTTTTGCTTGCTATTAGCTCTTCTCTTTCTTTACAACCTCTTGTTTTCAATATACTTCTTTAACAGTGGTACATTAGTGTATCTTACAGTTATCTCTCTTTAGAGGTCTTTGCTATGCTTTATATGCACAAATACATTAAAACTATTTTCAACAAAAACATTAAAAGTCAAGGTTTTCCTTAATACATCTTCTCAGGTATGATATCTCTAGTGGCTCTTTGGGAAAGGAACTAGCATAAAGTACCATTAGCCAGAGTGAAAAACCAAAATGAATTAACAACTGGTCTGATGAAACACTGGTTTTAAAAGTCAGTGTATGCAACATCCAATTCCAACCAGAACCCCACAGTACTGCAAGAATTGCACAAACTCATTTCAAAGTCAACAACTTCTGAATATCTGTTGTGGAGCTGGTGAATCCTTGATGCCTGGAAAAGAGCCACTTACTATGTATATTTCAAGGGATCTCAGGAAATTAAAGTGAGTTTTTTCTTAACCCAAGAAATCATTTTCTATAGGAAAAGTTCTGTCTCTGTTGATGAATATAAGCACAACTACTTATAGTTTTTTTTGCAGAGTAGATCCTTTTCTTTCTACTAGAAGGAAAACTGGTCATGTGGAGAATATTCTCATTCATTTTATGATTCCTCCTATTCCAAGTATTTTGCTAATCAATTATAAATGCTGTCTTATGTAATCTTGAATGAAACCTATCAGATAGGTGTCATATATTCACATTTTACAGACTGGGAAACTGTACCACAGTGAGGAAAAAAAAAAAAACTTTCCAAAATTCCATAGCAGCAGAGATGGGTGATGGTATTTTAATACTGCTAGAATTTTAACCAGTATATGAGAGAAGCAACAGATCAGGAGATTGAAAGAAGGAAAGCCAGTAGCAAGAACAGAGAGACAACAGCTAAGATAAACAAAGAAAGCAGAGCTGTCAGCAGTATAAGGCTCATGACCTGTAGGTAGAGAAGGGAAGCTGCAGAAGCAGCAGACACCCCTGAGGCCTCCAGACAGCAAGAAGATAGTACAGCAACTGGGGACCTTTATAGCTGCTTTCATTAAAAAGTCACTGATGAAAGCACAGATGCCCACACGTAGTCAAGAAAGAAGGGAGATGAATGAAGGCCTTGCGGTCTATAGCGTTAAAGATTACTAGGCTTTTCTCTCAGCCTTGGTTATTCCCTCTGGTTTACATGGCCTTGAGGAAAAGTACTATAAAGATAAACAGCAAACACTATGGGCTTAGAATGAAGTAAAAAAAAATGTATATTTCCCAAGTCAAAATGAAGTTACATATAACAACAGATAGTGAATATAAAAGTTATTTAAATAGATATTTCAAACAAAAAGCAGTGCTACAATATTTTTACCATAACAAATCTATATCACTGAATCATGTAATAGTTTTCAAACAGAATCTAGAGATTATATGCTCATTAAGGAATCTAGCAGCTATCTTATATTTTGAGTACCATCTATGATCTAGGCCTATGATAACAACTTCACATACAGTTTCATGTAATCTCAGTGACAAGCAACCACATGGGGATACCATTCTCCCCATTTGATGGTTAAGTAAACTAACTGCTACTATATAAATAGACCATTCTTTGTACCAGTAAAGCCAATAATACATATTCTATTACAGAGACTGAAAGTTTTGCATTGTTTTTTAAATAAAAGTGAAAGTGGATACATAGTATAAGATTCCCTTCAATTATTACTGAATACTAAGGAGAATACATTTCTGTATTTAACATTTGACCAAGGTGGTTTTAATGTTCCCCTTAGCTTTACTAAACTTTAGACAGATTTCTTCCTGCCTATAGTACCTGAAATTCTTTTTTCTTACAACATTTACTTTCGAACTCTTTCAGCTGTAAATTCTTTCTTCACCTGTCTGATATGTAAATCTTCTCCCAGCCTCTTGCTAGTTTTACAACCCAGGAATTTCACAAAGACCAGGGAGCCATTCATTGGAATGCAATCATCAAAAAAGATAATGTTTTTACCGCCCAGTGTCCCTTATTAAGAGCCTAACTTCATAAGCATCAATTAGCAAACACAGGGTGCCCATTATATTGACCAACCTCTCCAGACCTAACATCCTCCAGTACTTTCACACTAGTTTACCTCAGTGTTTATAAACGCTCCAGTCTTTTGTTTCAGCAGAGTTGAGTTTGATCTCCATTCCCTACTGCAATAGTCTTGAATAAAGTCTTACTTGCCTGTTTAACTTGTCCTGTGCAACTTTTCTTTGACACATTATACACACAACTTAAAATTGAAGGAAACCCCAGCTGTCTATTAACAATTTAATACACTCAATGGTAAAAATGATCTCCGTTTTCTGTAATAATTATTCATTATTTTTCCTTTAGAATTTGAACTTTGAATATACAATTTAATCCTACATGATGCATTCAAGCAAGCTTTGAAAAGAAATATTGATATTAAAGTTAATGTTTTGCTCTCAAGGCTCAACTTCTGCCACTGGGCCCAAGGCTCCTCCCCTGAGGCTCCAGCACTGTCAATGGGCCCCAGACCTGGCTATAAGGTGCCCCACTGCCATCCAGTCTCATGGCCCTGCCCTTGAGGCTCCCATTGGCCACGAGGTGGGAATGACCCTGCTCTCCAGTGATTCACCAGGGACTTGCCAGCCTTAAGCTGCCATTGCACTTAGACCAGGTTCCAGGAAATGCTCAAAGGCCAGACACCCACAACCACTACCTAGATAGCTGCCCCTGTCACTCCATAGGGAGACCCAGGCAGAGCAATTTCCCACTATGCCAACCTCTGTGGAAGGGGTCTTGCCCAGCTCCCAACTTGAGATACCAACAGTGGCCTAGGGAGCAACCCACACCCCAAATAAAGACCATCCAACACTGGCTTGAACTGTCATGATTGCAGGTGAATGGGACAAAACAGAATATCTGTATCACATGTTCTAAGTATGCCCACTCCTTCTCTGGTGGGTCAATCTTCCAGAGTAGGACACAAAAGTGCCATCTAAGGACCTCTCCTTCTCACTAAGTAGAAGAGATCCCAGCAAAGGAGAACAGATGTGCTACAAACCTATCAGCCCTGAGCTGAGAGAAGAGGATTCAAATGAGAAGAAACCAGCAAAAGAACTCTGGAAATATGGAAAGGAAAAAAAAAACAGTTTGACACCCCCAAGGGATCGCAATGGATCTACAGCAATGGACCACAACCAAAAGTAAATTGTCAAAATGTCAGAAATGGAATTCAGTATGTGGATTACAAATACAATGGAATGAAAGAGAAAGTTGAAAACCAACAAAAAGAAGCCAAAAAAAAATTTCAGGATGTCCATGAAAAAAATTAAAAAGTCACTAAAAAGCTAGACAACATAAAAATGGATAGAATAGAAATTAAGGAAATAAAAGAGTTATTTAGGGAATTTATAAGAACAGGAGAAAACTTCAAAAACAAGCTAAACCAAGCAGAAGAAAGAATCTCAAAGACTGAAGACAAGTCTCTTAAACTACCCCAGTCAGTAAAAGGTGCAAAGAAGGGAATAAAGAAGAATGAATAATCACTTAGAGAAATATGGGACTATGTGAAGTGAACTAATACATGGATTATAGGTATCCCTGAGGGGAAACAAGTAAAAGCAAAAAGCAGGGAAAATCTATTCAAGGGAATTTTGAGGAAAACTTCCCTGGTATCGATAGAGATTCAAATATCCAGATACAGATGGTCAACGAATACCAGGAAGATTAATGGTAAATAGAACATCTCTAGGACACATAAGAATCACCTTGGCAAAAGTCAGAATTAAGGAGAAAATTCTACAAGCAGCAAGATGAAAGCAACAACTAACCCACAGAGGAAAAAAACCCATCAGGCTAACAGCAGATTTCTCAGCAGAAACCTTACAAGTCAGAAGGGATTGAGGCCCTGTTTTTTAGTCCTATTAAACACAACAATTCCCAGCCAAGAATTTTGTATGTTGCAAAACTAAGTTTCATAAATGACAGAGAAATAAAGACTTTTCCAGACAAACACACACTAAGGGAATTCGTCACTACTGTATCTTCCCTAAAGGAAATAATCAGAACTGCATTATACTTGGAATGGCATAATAGATGGCTACAAATGTAAAAACACTCAAAAGGCTCACAGCTCACATGAAACAATAACACAAGATGGGAAATAAAACAATAAAGTTTCACCCAATACAATGAACAGAATAGCAACACACACACAAAAATAACACTTAATGTGAACAGTTTGAATGCCACACTTCCAAGACACAGATTGGCTGAACGGATGAAAAAATAAAACCCAAGTACCTACTGCCAACATGAAACACAGTTAACCTACCCACAAAGACTCACATGGACTCAAAGTGAAGGGATGGGAAAAAATATTCCAAGCAAATAGAAACCAAAAGAGAGTAGGTATCACCATTCTCATATCAGATAACATAGAATTTAAAGCAACAATGATAAAAAAAAAAAAGATAAAGATGGTCATTATATAATGGCAAAGAGCACAGTTAAACAAAAAGCATAACAATCCTAAATGTATATGTACATAACACAGGAGCTCCCAGTTTCATAAAACAAATTCTACCAGATCTAAGAAAAGAGATAAAGAGCAGCAATACAATTGCAGGAATTTCAACACTCTACTGAAAAGGTGTACACATTATCAAAGCAGAAAAATCAGTAAATAAACACTGGATTTAAATGAAATTCTAGAACAAATGGAGCTAACAGGCATTTATAGAACATTATACTCTAAAACTACTGAATATACAATCTTCTCATCAACACTTGGGACATTCTCCAGGATTGATCATATCTTAGGCCATAACACATAAGTCAGCAAATGAAAAAGACCTGAAATCATACCATGTATTTTTTTCAAACAATGGAATAAATCTAGAAATCAACACTAACAGAAACACCCAATTTTATACAAAGTCATGGAAATTAAAAAACCTCCTACTGAACGATTATTGGATCAATGATAAAATTAAGATGGAAATCAAAAGATTCTTTGAACTCAATAACAAAGGGGACACAGCTATCAAAATGTATGAGATACAGAAAACGCAGTGCTAACGGAGAAATTCATAGCCTTAAATGCCTACATCAAAAAGCAGAAAGATCACAAATTAACAACCCAATTCCACATCTCAAGGAACTAGAAAAGGAAGAGCAAACAAAACACAAAGCTAGCAAAAGGGGGAAAAAAAACAACTAAGGTCAGAGCAGAACTAAATGAAATGGAAAACAAAACAAAACAAAAAATACCAAGGATCAATGAAACAAAAAGTTGGTTCTTTGAAAAGATAAACAAAATTGATAGACCTCTAGCTAGATTAATGAAAAATAAAAGAGAAAGGATCCAAATAAGCTTAATGAGAAATGAAAAAGCATTATGACAACTGATACCACAGACATACAAAAAATCATCCACAAATAATATGAAAATCTCTAGGCACATAAACTAGAAAACTTAGAGAAAATGGATAAATTCCTGGAAACACACAACCTCCCAACATTCATTCAGGAGTCTGAACAGACCAGTAACATGTAGTGACATTGAAGCAGTAATAAAAAATATCCCAAGAAAAAGAAAGTCCTGGACCAGATGGATTCACAGCTGAATTCGAATAGACCTACAAAGATTAACTGGTACCTATACCACAGAAATTATTCCATACCATTGAGAAGGAGGGAATCCTCCCTAAATTATTCTATGAAACCAATATCACCTTGATACCAAAGTCTGCAAATGACAGAATTGAAAAAAGGAAAAAAAAATTACAAACAAATATTCCTTATGTATATAGATGTAAAAATTCTCAGCAAAATACTACCAAACAGAATTTAAAAGCACTTCAACAAAATATTTCACCATAATAAAGTGGGTTCCATCCCAGACATGCAAGGATGGTTCACCATACACAAATCAATAAACGTGATTCCCTACATAAACAGAGGCAACAACAAGGACCATCTGATCATCTCAATAGATGGTGAAGAAGTATTCAATAAATCCCTAACCCTTTCATGATAAACACCCTCAACATACTAGTCATAGAAGAATAATACCACAAAATTATAAAAGCCATATATAACAAACCCCCAGCCAACAGTATACTGAATGTGGAAAAGTTGAAAGCATTCCCTCTAAGAACCTGAACAAGATAACTGTCTTGGTGGTGCCCTGGAAGTCCTAGCCAGAGCAATCAGGCAAGAAAAGAATTAAATGATATCCACATTGGGAAAGAGGAGGGAAAACTATCACTTTTTGCTGATGATATGATCTTATAGCTAAAAAATCCCAAAGAGTCCACCAAAAGACTCCTTGAATTAATAAATAATTTCAGCAAAGTATCAGGTTACAAAATAAATGTACAAAAATTAGTAGCATTTCTATATACTAAAAACAGCCAAGCAGAGAGTCAAACGAAAGACTCAAGACCATTTATAATAGCTACATAGAAAATAGAATACTTAGGTATATAGTAATACTTAATCAATAAGGCAAAAGATCTCTACAAGGAGAACTACAAAACACTGATGAAAGAAATCACAGATGACACAAACAAATGGAAAAATACGTCACGCTCATGGATTGGTAGAATCAATGTTGTTAAAATGTCCATACTATCCAAAGTGATTTACAGATTCAATGCAATCCCCAACAAAATACCAATATAATATTTCACAGATCTAGAAAATTAATTCTATGCTTCATTAAGAACCAATAAAGAGCCCAAATAGCCAATGCAATCTTAAGCAAAAAGAACAAATCTGGAGGCATCACAGTATCAAACTTCAATTTATACTACAAGGGTATAGTAACCAAAAGAGCATAGTACTAGTATAAAAGTAGGAACATAGACCAGATATAAAACCATCTACCTACAATCAAGTGATCTTTGACAAAGCAGACAACAGCATACACTGGGGAAAGGAAGCCCTATTCAATAAATGGTGCTGGGAAAACTAGATTGCCACATGCAGAAGAATGGAACAGGATCCATATCTCTCATCACTCACAAAGGTTAATTTGAGATGGATAAAAGACTTAAATGTAAGGCAAGAAACCATAGGAATTCTAGAAGAAAATATAGGAAAAACTCTTCTTGATATCAGCCTAGGCAAAGGATTTATGACTAAGACCCCAATGCAAATTACAGCCACCACAAAAATAAATAAATGGGACCTGATCAAATTAAAAAGGTTTCCACACAGCTAAGGAAATAATCTACAGAGGAAGTAGACAACCTACAGAATGAGAGAAAATATTCACAAGCTATCCATCCAATAAAGAACTAATGACTAGAATCTACAAAGAATTAAAGAAAATCAGCAATGAAAAAACAAACAACTCCATTAAAAAGTGGGCAAATAACATGAACAGAAGTTTTTCAAAAGAAAATAGACAAATGGCCAATATACGTATGAAAAAAATTCTCAACATCACTAATCATCAGGGAAATGTAAATTAAAACTACAGTGAGGTATCACCGTACCCCAGTTATTAAATAGAATGGCCATTATTAAAAGTTCAAAAATAATAGATGCTAGCACAGATGCAGAGAGAAAGGAATGCTTCTACACTGTTGGTGGGACTACCAGTTAGTACAACCTCTAAGAAAAACACTACAAGGATTCTTCAAAGAAATAAATGTATGCTTATTAACACATTTTACCCAGCAATCCCACAACTGGCTCTCTACCCAAAGGAAAAAAACCTTTTCATCAAAAAGACACTTGCACTCAAATGTTTGTTGCAACACAACACACAATTTCAAAGACGTGGAATCAACCTATGTGCCCTTCAATTCATGAGTGGATTAAGAAAATGTGGTGTGTGTGTTCTGTGTGTACCATAGAATACTACTCAGCCATAAAAAGGAATGAAATAATGTCTTTTACATCAACTTGGATGGAATTGGAACCCATTACCCTAAGTGAAGTATCTCAGGAATAGAAAAACAAACACCACATGCACTCTCTAATAATTGGAAGCTAATTAAGGCACACATGGGCACAAAGGGATGTAAAAGTCATTGGAAATCAAGAAGGGAGAGGGAGGAGGTGCGTAGGTGTAAAAACCTATCCATCTGGTACATCAGGTAATGGTTCCAATAAAAGCCTGACTTAAGCATTATGAAAACTATTCATGCAAAAAAAGCATTTGGACCTCCTTAATATTTTGAAATAAAAGAATGAAATTAAAAAATAAAGTAATCTAAGGGGTCTAAAGTCCAGAGGATTTTACTATGTTGGGGCTGAATTCATTAACATAGCTAAAGAAAAATCCTGTCAATAAAGGAGAATTATTTACCTATGGAAACTGAGATACAGAGGAGTCTCTAAGGCATCCATCTGCATTCTCTTTTAGGGAAAGTTCAATTCCTGAGATAGTAAGGAGGTCTGGGCTACTAAAATTGCCAATTCCATGAGTAAATCTTCCCATCATGGAAATCTAAGTGTCCATTTATTTTAGCTGGATAGCATTACATATTCTAATCATCCAACTTTTACTTCTGTAATTTAATACATACTCGGCTGTCATGTAACTGTATTTTGTTTTCCATATATGTGTGCCTTTTTGTGGAAAATACATGCTGTTCATGCTGAAGTAAAAATTTTATTTTATATAATATAGTTCTTTATATGAATTAATAACCTAGCATTTCAATTGTTTATAGTTATTATGGGTTGAATTTGTGTCTCCAAAAGATATGTTAAAATCCTAATCTTAGTACTTATGAATGCCCTTATTTGGAAATCGAGTCTTTGTAGATGTAATAATGTTAAAATAAGGCTATATAAAATAGCATGGGCCCTCAAAAAAAAGAAAAAGTTAGCGTTTTTCAGACTTTTTGTAAACATTTTGTAAAATGAGAAATGATGTGCCTTCTTAATATTAGTGGTTTGATTTAAAAGAAACTATTAATACATTGTATCACAAGGGTTAAGAGAATATATTGGGTCTGATAGGAGAATTTAACTCTTTCAGGTTCTGCTTGATTAGTGTTGGTCAAAATATAGGTTATCTGTTGCTTTCTTGTACATAGTTACTAATTTCATCCATTTCTTCTACATTGTAGCTATATTTGTAAAATGCCAACTATGTAGTAAAAAACTAAACTAAATCCATGCATAGATTTTTTCTAAATGTCCAACTGTTGCATTCTATATAAATAGCCGTCTGCATATTTTGTCTGTTCTATGGGCACTGTGCAGTATGCATATGGGTAATGCTGTGTGGCTGCATTCCCAGGAAATGTACTATCAAAATGAATCTTTCTCTTGAAACTCTTTTAGAGATGTCTTAAAATAAAACTTAAAATCAATAAAAATATCCAGATATGCTTAGATTTCTGGAGACAAAATTGAAAGCAAATAACATTTTAAGAGATAAAATAAATATACATTTGGAGTTTATATTGGATTGCTTAAACTTTGGTTTAGCTTAATGCGTTTTTATAGACTTATCTTACTTTATTTAGATTGTCCAACTGTGTAATTACACCACTGAAAACAAGTTTACTAACTTTTCCACTGCTTTAATATATCATTCAACAGCCAATGTTTCCTATATTTACTTTGTGTCTTTTTTTGTAATCAAAAGAATATGGCAGTTTCTATCATGGTACTAATATTGCCTCATCATGTAGTTTGTATTAAAATTATAATGATACAACAAGATCTCTCCTGGGGGTGTCTTAGTTGCTGTTTTCACAGATGTTCCTACTGCTGTGAAAGTAGGTTTGTATATGGTAAGTTGGCAAAGCTACAGCTGTAATAAAGTGATGATGACTTCAGAATGGCAATGGAAAGTATGAAAATGGGAAATTAATGCTTCTACATTTAGAAACTTTGTTTATAATTGAACTGTGTTATTTTCCAGGTGAATGTTGCTGCCTTGGGTTTCCAGGGAATCTGTGTCTAATGATTATTATTGTTTCTTGAAAACGACAACTCATTAAGATGACTATCTTATGACACTCTTACGTTATAAGGCTTTTCTTCATGTTATGGAGTAGATTGAAAAATAAATGAATTTTTGTGGTTGGATTTGTTCATGTAAAATAATAATAAAGTGAAAGTCACAATTGAAATATCTTGTTTACAAGAAAATACTGGAGATGGGATACAAGAAATCCATATTAAAAACATGAAGACTAGAATTTATAAAAGATGTAGCAGCATTCGAGCATACATGCAAGTAATAATAGGCATGCAAATTAATATAAAGTAGCAAATATGAATAAAAATTAAGATTTAGGGTATGTTCAGGTCTGTGGTAGAAACAGTTATTAAAGACATATTTTTCTACTTCAATATCTGTTATGACATGATTGAATATTAGATAGGATCCATTTTAACATTTGTTATAGCTTGTGATCTATAGTATAATAGTATTGCTAGTTATATTTACAATGATAAACTAAAAGTAATAAAAATGAATATATTTTAAAAGTACTAATGTTTTTCACACTGGCAATGATGTCATCCATATTATCACATGATCAATCTTTCAGTACAGTACATTACATTACAGTTTTACATCTTCCTGAAAAAGAATTTGTGGAACTTTTATTGGAAATTTTCACCATGCCTTTTGTATTTAAAGTATAGAATATTTAGAGTAAACACAGACCCTTTTGAGAATAGCAGTTAATAGTTCCTATCCATCATTGAAGAAAAGTCAGATCTAATTCATAATATTATAATTTTAAAATAACATAACTGTGGGTTCAAAATTCTTATAGTACTTTTGCTGTTCAATATATTAACTAGTCCTATTGTTTCTTCATGATTTGGAAAATTCTCTGAGCATCAAAATCTACTGACCATATACATAATTTAGTTTAATTTCACTATAATTGTCTATTTGCAACTTGAAGTTGCACAAGAAATTTTCCTAGTTCATATTCTTAAAAGTCAGTAATTGATATATATTAATATACTGATCTATGTTAACCTCTCTCAGAGGACTCCCCACCCATATCTGTCAAGGCTTCTAACATCCTTGGGAATTCTCAGCTGCCTCCAGTTTCTGTAATAATCTTACGCCCACAAAATTGTACAAATCTGAGACCACTGTGGCCAAGGATTCACTAACTGCTAAATATGCCTGCCATTACCCATTGAACCTCATTTGTTTGTTTTCACCAGCATATTTGTGAACTTGACCATGGGCAAGTCAATTAACTCAGATACATACATACCCATTATTAACTTTTACAAAGCCCTCCTTTTTCAATACCCTTCGTTCAAACATCTCCAATATTTTTCCATTATTTACAGTACTAAAATTCTTTGCTTAACAATTAAAATCATCAATAAATTTTCTTAATTTACCTTTACAAACATATCTTTGACTATTTCATAGGTATAGTAAAGGATTAGCAAGCTCTCCATATGAATTCCAAACTAAAAAACAAAAAAATTTTTTCATAATTTTAAAAATAACTATTTTAGTAGAAATGATAGTGGTTATAAACAGGCTGCATAAACAATTACATTAAGAAAAAAAGATCAATGAATTCCATCATTATAAGCAATAGAGTTATCTGTGGTTTGTTTGGCATGATTAATGTGTGAATTAGGTCTATGTCTCGGCAAGCGAATTAATGCAATTTATTAATTTCTTGTGATATGCTGCCCTTCTGCTCCAATGGAAAAAAAAATTCCAAATCAAATGCATCATAGCTAATTCAAAATGCACCAAAATGATTGTTTAGTTAGTACTCGATTCCAAGTCTTAAATACTGCATTTCAAATGATCACTTTATTTGTAATCTGAGCAATTATTATGGCCAAAAGATCACTCTTAGCCAAACTCAGCTATTAACTAAAGTAATTAATGGCCAGGTTGTGAATGAGCAGATATGTTTCCAAGCTGTTAACAAAATTGTAACGTAAGCAAGCATTGTTCTACCAACCATAAGATAGATAGGATTTTTCTTAGAGCTAACTGAAATATCCTGAAGAATAAGCAATGTAGGAACCATAGTCATCTTTACCACCATAATCCCCTCCTTGGAAGAAAAGAAACTCCTTAAAATATCAAGGTTAAACCAGCAGCTTTGAAATGTGCCCAGGGACTTGACTTCTGCTCCACACGTGCAGAAGCGCAGAAAGAGTTATATCTAAGCTGACAACTCACACTTACCAAATGGAGTACAACCAAGAAAAAAAAAAGAAAATACATTGACACTGTCCATCTATGACTCATGGTGCTCTTGCAGGTGCTTTTAGAAAAGGGAAGTATCAGATTTTCTTAAGAAACTCTAATAACTAGAGGATAATTGAAGATGACAGCTTTAGAAAGCTGCAGGGAAACATCCTGTACCTATTTCACTGGACAGTACAAAATATCTGGATCCAGGAATGTGTCTTTTTGACCTGGAACAACAACTCTATGCTTTAGGAAGAAAGAAGGTTTGGTTTGACATGTAGAAACATTCTATAAGCCAAAAGGTGTTAGACAATTAATTAACTTCAAAATAATTTATCGGGGCATTCAACTAAAATAGAAAATATTATTTCTTTTTTTTTATTTTTTTTTATTTTTTTATTTTTTTATTTTTTTTATTGGGGGAAAACTACAAAGCATTTACAGTATAATGTTTACAGTCACAATTTATAGTGAGCTGATTTCCCAAAATATATTACCACTCAAGTTGACTTATCTTGTTACATTTAAAAA
>CAUYRT010057783.1:0-19436 GCA_963574885.1 Lepilemur ruficaudatus | reverse complement strand
TTCTGCACTAATAAATGAAGTAAAACTGCAAAGTAGATTGCTAAACACCAACTTTGCATGAAACACTCTTTTCTCCCAACACACACACACACACACCCACACCCACACCCACACCCACCCACACACACACTCTCTCTCTCTCTCTCTCTCTCTCTCTCTCTCCCCCCCCCCCCAACCTGAGCAAAAAGAAATGAAGTGCAGGGAACACTGTAAATGATTTCATGAAAACAGAATTTATGTAGTACTTACAACACAATATACACTGCTCCAAAGATGACTATTTTCCAAACCAAAATGTTACTAATGAGAACTCTGGCACAACCATCAAATTAAAAAACAAAAAAGGTAGAACACACAAGCAAAAAGTCACTTACGTATCATCTTTAAGTCACAAAATTTTGCACTTAATAGATCTTCTCTTACGATGACTTTTTTTCTGTAAACATCAACAAAGAGGTGAAATAATTAAGAGAAAACTATCATTTTGATGATTTATTTTCAATTCACTGTCCATCAAAATGAAATCTATTATGTACTAATTTTATTAACTATCCTGAAAATCAGGTAAATGGTGTAATATTCTCACAGACTCTTATGAGGTATTAGAATGTCAAACTAGATTCTAACATATAATTAGTTGTTTCTTCTGTCTTTAAAAAATAATCTTGACTGGGCATGGTGGCTCCAGCCTGTGATCCCAGAGCTTTGGGAGGACAAGGTGGGAGGATTACTTGAGGCCAGGAGCTCAAGAACAGCTAGGGCAACATAACAAGATCCCATCTCTAAAAAGATTTAAAAAATCACTGGGGCGTGATGGCACACACCAGTAGTCCCAGTTTACTTGCGAAGCTGAGGTGGGAGGATCACTTGAGCCCAGGAGTTCGAGGCTGCAGTAAGCTATGATCATCCCGCTGCACTCAAGCCCGGGCAAGAGTGAGATCCTGTCTCTAAAAAACTAACATAATCTTATTGGCTGATCATGACTGGCTGGCTACTGAGCCATGTAGAATAGAGCTAAGTAGATACTACTTTTTTCTAAAGAGCTATTAGGAAATTCTAGCAAAGAAAGTATGACTAGTTCCTATTCTCCGCTTTAATGACTTAAAATGGAGGCTGACTATCGAGAAACTGAATACCACTTGCACCTTATTTAGAACTGGTAGAAAGTATGAGAAAGAAAAGGGTGTCAGGGTTTTATTGTTTTAGAAGGGAGAGGCAAAACTGATTGGATCTTGTCTACATGCTGGAGAAACCAGGCATACGTAATAAACAGAAGGCTGAAAGACAGGACTGCTAAAAACATCCAAAAGCCTCCAAAAAGGATATCCTGTAAATATCCAACAGTTGACAGATTTTCCACTTTGGGAGAAATCCTTAGGGGTATGACTTAAAGGGCAAAAGTAAATCATTATTTTGCTTCTGATATTTCCCTACACCATCTCCTTGTGACAAATTTCTGAAAAAAAGCAATTAAACATGTGGACTATTTCAGCTATGTTAGACCCAAATAAGAGACATGAGCCTTATAGGTCATTCGGTGGTCATTCTCTCAGCAAGAGCCAAGAGAATTTTGAGGAGTCACAACAATGCACATTCATGACATTGTCACAGTCAGTAATAAAAATTCTATCAAGAATGAAGCTACCTTCCTTCAGAGTGGAAGAGGGAAAAGAAAAATTAAAAAAAAAAAAAGAATGAAGCTACCAAAAGATACTTTTTTGCTATGCCTGAGAAAAGCATGCTACTATCTACTATGCAAACATAAATGCAAGAACTAAAGCCGGTTCAGAAATAGTTATAAAATTTGTTCTAATGCAGTTATTAACTCTGGAGCTAATGTGTGAGCTCTTGAAGTGGGTACTCTGTGTATACTTTGAAATTATATACAAAGTTTTATGTCTGTAAAAGTGTATTTTTCTAGTAAGAGGGATCTGTAGCATTCTTCACATTCTCAAAGAAGTCTGTAACTACCCAAAAGTTAAGATCTGAGAAACAACATTATAAATCAGTGACAGGTTCAATAAATCTCAGTGACTATTGCCAATTATTTTAGTAACTAAATTTACTCTTAAGAAATTAGTATTCTGATGAAATGTACTAACGAAATCATAGATTTAATTATGAATCTGACAATATATCAACTTAAATATACAACTTTTGGAAAGCTCTAAAAACATTTCAGATCAAAATGGGCTTAAGTTTTAAATATATTGGAACAAGTTATCTTAAGCATTAATTAATAAATTTTTAATATACTATCATACTTACATTCAATTTAGTTCAAAAAGTATTAAAAATACCTATTAAACTCAAGGACTAAGCAGGGTATTTCTAGGCAATTATGCTAAATTATGGCAATGGTTTTAACAATAGAAACTAAAGAAACAAATCCTTATATGTTAAAAAAATTTTAAATATAAACATTTGTTATAGTAGACAGCAAGTGTCTGCTACAACACAAAAAGCAAAATGGGAAAGATAAGTAGTTTAAATTATAACTGTCTAATGGAGAATGTTGTGCTATATCTTTAGTTACTTTCTACTTTTTGTCCATAAATAACTAGATTAGTGCTACTCTATGGTCTGAGCACCAGTGCTTACCTATGAAATGTTTATTACTGGTTTTTGATAAGTACAAAAATGAGGGTGAGTATTCAGAAATTTTAATAGAAATTTTACACTGCTACAACATTTTTATTTTACAAAAGTTTTGGTCTAAAACAGATTAGGAAAAAAACTGGAAAAAAAAAGACCTAATTTTTTACCAAAGATAGAGTAGAGCTCAAATTATATTCTCAGATTTCAGCTGGTCCTTCTTTAAATGATCAAGTGTGTGTTCTCAAAGAAGTAATTAAATACATTTAAACCCCACTTTATTTTTTCAAAGAGTATTCTTTTTGTAATAATTTCTGGTTCCACTCATTTAGATTCTACTTCTAAAGTTAATCACTAACCTTGTACAGCTTTTAGAATTTTCATGACAGGAGAGTTGTTTCTTAAAGGAGCTTTCATTTTTCTTGTCCTTTGCTTCTCTCAACTGTCTTTTTACTTGAACCTGTGAGAAAAACAATATCACCTATTTAGAGCACTAATCCAATATCACAAATGATAACTTTTCAATTCTTCCTTGAAATGATAAAAAAATTACAAAAACAATATTGTCTTATTGGAAAGTATAGTCCAAATACATATGCTTACTCATTCAAGCATGCTAAACCATAAGCTTAGTAAGTATGGTAAGTTCTGGGGAAACAAAATAGTGACAGGTAGGCACATAAACAGATTAACGGAGGATAATGGAGATATGAATGCAGATTTGTACATACATGTTAAGACTAAAAAATTAACTCTTTCTGAGGATGTCATAGAAGACTTTAATAAGTAGATGATTTATGAGTTGGTATTAAAGAATGGGTACTAATTTGTTTACGAAAAAAATATTCTAGATGGAGGAAAGAAAACGAAATAATAAGGAACAGTGAGAAGCCAAATTACATGGGGGGAAAAAAAGAGTAACAAGATATGAAGTTGATCAAATGTCTTAGGACCAGACTATAAAGGTCCTTGAATAAGAAAATAATTCTATAGGCATCAGAGAGTAAGTAGAATTTTTAGAGCAAGTGAATCAGATAATCATATTTGTTTTTTTAGGAAGATAACTTTGGTAGTGGTTTGGAGAATGAATCAGTTAGGGTTGCAATTTCATTAACAATTAGGGCTGGGGAATGGGGTAGGGAATGAGATGAGTTCAGGATTTGTTAACTGTTTAGATTCCTTTGGTATTCTAGATAGAGATGTACAAGTGATTGTAAATATTGGTCCCATTCTCAGTAAGGAGATTCAGGCTAGTGACAGAATTTTAGAAGCTATCCAAATATAGGTAGTACTTAAAGCTACTGAATAGTTGAGAAGACTTAGGGAGAAAGTAACCTGGAAAATTGAAATGAAGACCCTATGAGGGGCTCCACTAATGAAGAAAAGAAACAGAGGGGTAAGGAGATAAAGAAGATTGTGAAAGGTCAGATAAGTAAAACATACACACACTCTCACTCTCTCTCTCTCCTCCCCCTCACTCTCTCTCTTCTCTCCCCTCCCCCGGGGCCCCCTCAAGTGAAAGCTGTCCTAGAAGCCAAAGGGAAGTAAAGGGGAGTCAACAACATTACAAGCAGAAAACAAACTATGGGAGATTTGGAAGTCAGATTAGTCTGGACCATAGTGAGAACAGCTTTAGCAAACTAAGATGAACTCTACGGGGGTTGAAAAGTAAGTAAGAACTGAAAAAAGGTAAAATGTCTCATTCAAGAAGTTTCACTGTAAAGAAAAAAAGACAATACTGTGAAGATTCAAAATAAGCTGAGTTGTCAAAGGAAGACATTAGGAGAATGTGGAAAATGTCTCAAATGACAAGAAATCTCTTTTAAGTTAGACAAAATTAGATTAGCAGGGTACCAAATTCTTAATTTAAACACAATACAACCCTTATCAAATAAACATATATTTTTATTCTAAGCAACAGAACAAAATTTCACAGAAAAATATCTTTGGAAGCCCATTCATCCTAATTGCGCATACACATACAGTTTGGAAAAGCAGAGAATATGTCTTCCAGAGAAGACACACTTTAATTTTTATTATATTACACTTACATAATGTTACATCTTTTCTCCAAGATATATACTAATTTTCCTTGATGGCACAGAGTTACACAATCACAAGCATATAATTTTTTACATATATCAAAATAAATTATAAATATCTACACTGATAACTAATGCTTAAAGAGTTGTACATCGCTTCCATTCCTTTTCCTACTTACATAGACAGTAACGTTAATGATGTAACCAGCATTTATGAACAAAAACATCATTTTATATTTATTTTTATTGACTAATCTCAAAATTATAATGTCTTTCATGAAAACACAGTTTTTAGGTATTTTGGACTTAAGTGGGGGTTAGTGTTTGAATCTAATATTCCATTTCAAACATTTTTTCAGTGGAAAAATGTATTTGAAGTGCTATCCAATTAAAAAATGTTTTTTGAAATACAGGCGTCCTCGTGCTTAAGATAGTCTAAAAATGTACGTATTCTGTAATTAAGACTCAATGTGAAACTTCTTTTAAAGCAACAGAGCTCTAATATATTTTGTGGAATATTACAAGGTGACCACTATGGGTATTCCCTCTTTAGGGGGCAAACACAAAAAGCTTCAGTATTTCAGTATCCCTATTGAAAGGTCTGACTTTGTCATGCTGAGGAGGCATAGTTTCACATATTAAACCTAAAATAGAACAACTTTCAAATATATACAAACTGGAAACTTATCAATGCACAATAGCCTCAATTAACTTTATATAGGTTCACACTTCAAAACAAAATCTAAGACTTACCTTAACACAACCTTCCAATGCACTGAATTTAAACACTGCCTGAAAAGGTTTTCGGTCAACAGGACATGAAGCCAGTGTCTGAAAAACGATTAATAAATTGTATCTTTACAAATGTATCTTTACAATAGATTGAAATTATACTCTAGTAAATACACTTAGAAATTTTCCATTGTAACTAGAAACAAAAGTAATTTTTCTTCTTTCAAAGATAAAAATGAAATACTCTCAGCCTATATACCATGCCACAGAGGAATAAATACTTAAAATTGTTCCATTCATTCAAACATTTACTGAACACTTCCTGAATGCTAGATAATTGGAATACAATCACGAAGAGAAGAGACAGGATCTGTTATTAAGATGCCATTAAGAAGTGTTGCCCAGTCGAGAACTACTGATAAAACAAAAGATGAGCTAGGCTGAAATCAGCAGCTCTGTGATGTAAAGCTAACTGTTATGCTAAACTAAGGCAACTCTAAATCAGCTGTAAAAGCAATGTCTTAGACAAGTCCCTTATAGAGTTTAATATTCTATGACTTAATATTTCTGCCAAAGGTTATTCTAAATAGGTAGTCATGCCAGCAGTATTTAAAAGACATGGGGAAAAAAAGTATTCCTCCACCCCTCCCACCAGCTACCTAGAAGACCTCTCCAGAGGCAGTTTCTTAAATATCCTTTTGTAGATAACCAATGCATATACATATATGTGTCATTTTAATATAAAGTATAATTAATTCATAGGCTGAAGTGGGTTCTGTTTTTTCTCTTAATTACATATCTTAGATTAGTTCTGTTCATAATAGTAACTCAGAACTGCTCCATTCTTAACAGCATGGTATGCCATAATAATTTTAGTTTATATTTCCTTTTATATGAGTAAGGTTGAGCATATTTTCATATTTTTAAGGACTATTCAAAGTTCCTTTTCTTTAAGCGATCCATGGTCTTTGCCTAACATTTTTAATTAGAAGGCTAGTCTTTTTCAAATTGAATTGTAGGTGTTCTTTATTTATTGAGGAAATTGGTCCCTCAACTCTATGATTATAAATCAATGTTATTTATTTTGATATAAATATATTTCCTGTCTTTTCAAAATTCCTGCGCATTAACTACAATTAAGAGTTTCTCTGACAATACTATTAAATATAGCTGTAAGAATGGGTTGATGTTATTTAAATAACTTAAGAATGGAGTTATGTTTTCTACTAAGGTACGAGGGAAGACTATATAGCCTATGAAGAAAATACCAAAAGGTGATATTATTAATACTTATGGTTACAAAAATAAAACACAATTTTAACAATAGCAATAGTCTAAAAGACCAAAGATAGTGATAGAATCTAGATAAACTGTATTATTCCTTAGTGGAAAATGTTGTGATCTTTGCCTTTCTGTGCTTTATCACATCATCAAGATATGCTTATAAAAGTACAGGTAGAAAGGACTGTGTGTGGTCCCTGATCATTTAACACATTTTCACAAAGCTCATGAATCACTTTGGGAGCGGCCAAAATATAAACAACTCTATTTACTACTCTATTAAAAAGTGATTTTTTTTCCTGTAAATAAATCAGCTTTGATAAGAAAATGCTTTACTACATCTGAGTTAGGAAATGTGAATTTACTATATTAAATCAGTTCAGACAGGTAGAAGCCAGTCCAGCTTACTCTCAAGTACTATGGATTTAGGATGCTATTACTTTCCCCATAGAAAACTTAACCTTAAAAAGCTTTGCTACAAGTAGCAACAAAGCAATCCACATGTTTTTAATAATACATTGCAAATAGTAATTCTAGTTCAAAGAACTCAACATTGTAACCATGTGTTTATCACATTAATGTAACTGTATGAAATTTCTTAGGTGAGAGATTATATGAATGCTACATTTATAGCTTAAAAGAATATTTAAACGTAAAATCTTTCCAGTGCTTCCTATTTTTACCAAAGTTTCAAAATATATTTTTGTATCTATTTTAAAGGTAAATTTAGGCAAATTATTGAAAATTTGTTTCCTTCAATTTTTTTTTAAAAACTATTGTAACAGATGTGTAGAGGTTCTGCATCTATTGTCTACTTTCATATGTTGTCTTATGTATAAACCTGAGCAAGTTACATAGCCTCTCCATGCCTCAGTTACCTCATTTATGAAAATAAGAACTTACCTCTAAAGGTTTTTATGGGAATTAATAGGAGTTAATAATTCTTAGAAGACTATGTGCCATATATTAAGTATTATGTAAGGTCCTGTGAACACCAACTAGCTTCACTACACTAACAAAAGAACTTGATTAACAAAAGACAACTGTAATATGATGTATATACACATGCAAGAGAGACAAATTTTTAATGATTTTTATTGGAATTTGTAACTTCATGACATATATGGAAATTAAAGTATTTTATTACTCTAGTTTAGATATTTCAATTTTTAACACTAAGATCCAAAGAAGCCACATGTTAAAAAAATTTATTATATCAGATTCATCAAATCTTTCAGACACTGAAGTTATATAGCATCTTTTTCTTTATTAAATATCCTCTGTTGACATCAGCTAAATGGCATTTTTTCCTTTATGACTGTCAATTTGACCGTTTTAACCTGAGCCATTCCATTTTGATTTGTTTCAAATAACGGGGTTCTGAGTAAGATTTTTCACTTCTTTTTTTCCTTAAGCATAACTGCCTTGGATTTGGCTAACGTTTCATTTGAAGAAAGAGTTCCACTGCTATTACAAAAACAAAAAGAAAGAAAATAGGAGGGAAAAAAAAGTAGTAGTCAGAAAACTACTATATATCATTACAATCTGTATATACTTAAATTACCTAAAAATAATTTAGTTAATACTAGAAAACAAATTAATTTTCTTTGGCTCATTATCTTCCCCAGTTAAGGAAAGCATAGGTTAAAAAACAAGCTGTCTATGGTACCCAAATTATCTTTGCTATGGCTAAGAAACAATGTTATCCATTTCTGACCTCAGAAAGCTTAGCAACGCATTTCAAAGGGAAAATAAATAGAAATCAAGTTACCCTGAGTTAAGCTTTCATAGAGTACTTCAATAAATTAAGAGTGATTAAGCAAGAATTCAATGAAAAATCAAAATAGATTTTAAAAAATTAAGCGGATCTTTATTTTTGTTAATGTATACTGTAAGAACATTATAAGGCTAATTTAATACATGCCAAAGTTCATTAATAAAGCATTAAATTACATATGTGATCAAATAGCTTTAATAGAAAAATTTTTACAAGTAGGTTTTTAAAAATGGTTTGGATTGGCCTAATTTTAAGGCATTCCCAAGGCTACCTCACCCTTATATCCAGCAGAAATCCATCCATAACAAGCTCAGATATTTTCATTTTCAAAGTACAGCTTGTATCACTAGAATAACTGATTAAATTTCTAAGCTGTGAGATTTTAAAGGTTCACATTTTAAACTAAGGTAGAAAAATTTTAATATTATGTTCATTGTTTTTAAAAAGATAATTATGCCAAATTTTGTTTCCTTAAATAAAAATATCCCTCAATTATTAACCGTTTTGATTCCTTATATACAAAATACCCTTCAATATTCACTTGTTTAATGACTTTCAATAATTCTTAAAGTATCTAATTTACTTTCATAATCAAGTAGTCTAATAACACCATTTGACTAAATGATACAACTAAAAAATTAACCAAATTTGCTCACTGCTTTATAGTGTAATGTGTATTAAGAAACAGAGCACACATTTTAATGTGAATGCTCTATACTAAGATTATTTATATCAGTCAAGGAGGCAATTTTTATAGAAAATAATCTTCCTAATGATTTCAGTAAAACATACCCTAGTATTCTGAAGCGTTGTAAATTCCCAGCTCAGACAAACCCATATTTAAATGTAAGAACAGGAAACCTTCCTTATTTGGGAATTCAGGATTCTTGATTTCTAATATTTCTTGCTTCCTGCTGCTGCTCTATCCTCAATCACATAGGCTGCCTACAGAAAGCCCCTCCTAGAGAGAGAGAAGCAAGTGTTAAAGATAAGTGCTTAAAGACTAAACCTGAATACCTATGCTTATAATAGGCAGGTTTGCCTGTTCATGGGAATCTCTAAAACATCTACTTCTCCTAACAAATAGAGCGTATTATATAGAACTGCAGTTCAAAATCCAATAAAGATGATTTAACAATGCATACCATTAGAGGCTGATGCTTATTTTAAAGCAATTCACCAGAACCTATCCTTTCTCACTGATGGTTCCAAGACACCTAACCTGGACCTCCAAAGTAAGTGCTCACCTATAGTCAGCCTACATGTTCCCTAACATATTTAGCCAGTTCTTTCAAGACAGTCTTGTCAATCCATATTAGTGAAACTGTGGTTCTTTTATAACAGCTTTGAGAAGTATATTCCTAAAGGACAAATGCTGTCAGTGATAAAATTAACACCAAGTAAGAATGCATTTCATGTAACTGCTCAAAGGAAATCTTTTCATGTTCTCCCAGATATATTATAATAGTTAGGTACAATTACATTTAATCTAAATTTGTTCTGACATTCAATAGTTAAGACTTTCTTTTTCTAGTGTAAAAACAGAAAACGCAGTAAACTATCTGTATAAATCATTTAACATATTCTGACACTTAAAACTACGATACACAGAAATCCATGTTAATTTACACAAACTGGCAAATAGAGTATTAAATGAAAATCTTTATATATATGGTTTAGGTAATGAGTATTCACAATGCAAAAATATTCGTTGTTCTACCAAAGGATTTCCCAAAGGATTAATTCACGGGGTGAAAACAGTGGTAGATCTGGAAAAATCAGACACAAGTTCAAGTTCTGGAGGAGCCAGAACTAGCAATCTCTCCAACACACTTGAAGGATGAAGACAGAGAGCCCTGATCATCTGTTGCACAGGTGTAGTAATTAAATAAAAAAATATATTTGACAGTACTTTATAAAAGAATGTCAGTGGTATTCCACAAATAAATTTATATTATTGTTCACAGAGAAGTACATAACAGAGAGGTTTGGGTTAGTCCAGGAATTAAAAGAAAAATTAAAATTTGAGGAAAAACTAATTGAAAAGAAAACCTAGATAATAAAGCTTTGCTGAATCATATTATTGAAAAGTAATATAATTACAAGAATGACATAGATATCTCCACTTATTCCATAAAGAAACACCTATTTATAAAACACATCTCTAGTACAGATATAAGTTAACTACTCATACCTTGATTTTTCAGTATGTATTATTAATTCAAAAATATCCTCCTCATCTGTCTGCACTGAACACTGCTGTTTGACTTCTTCAAAAACTGTGTCACCTTGGTAAGACTCTTCTAGTCTCATGAGAGAAAGCACGCACCTTTGCCAACTGTCCAGTTTTGATTTTGTCAACCTTACTTTCTCAAACTGAAGCTGTCAACATTTGATACGAAATGAATGACTAAGTTGAGAGAGGATGTAATTTGCTTACAATGGGAAAACTAATCACATTTTAAAAAACAATACTTAAAAGATAGGGGCATATTTTCCCTTAAAATATAAAAACCTCAATAGATATCAAGAACATCCTGACCACATACATTGCCAGCCCCTTTAAATGCAGTTAGAGCTTTTAAATGCTTCAAACACATAATGCTTCTAAGCCCTCAAATGTTAACCCTTTAAGCGGTTAAAATTTTAACCGCTTCTTGGTAACTGTGCAAAATCATAAATCCTAGTTTCTTAACCTGTGTGCATGTGTGTGGAGGGGGGGGTATCTTGTCTGTAGAAGATCATATAATTATAATCAATTGTTACTACTACTGCCTGTGTCAGACTTCTCTAGCCTTCACCTTTCTAATTACTTAAAATGTGCAAACTCAGATAAATCAAGGTTAAATATATGTAAGTAAAAAACTACCAGTAAGTGTAGATTCTGCTTTCGCTCACAGTATGGGTAAAATAAATATCTTTCTAACTAAACAGCTGAATAACTTTAGTATATTGGCTGTATACGTATTTCATCAGTTCAAAGGCCTTCTTTTGTTTCAGATTCTCAGCTCCTAAACTAATGGTTTAAATTAACAAGTTTCAACCTTTCTTAAGTGTCAAATTATTTTATCTATGTTCAATATTCTATTTCTACATCATCACCCTCATTTTAATATATAAACCAACAGGCTTACCATCTATGAATTCCTTGAAACTAAACATAGTCATAGTGGACATGATTAATTTCAATTTGTTCTAGTGTCCCTAAGGGCAGGCAATTAGGCTATAGGCCACGTAGGCCACCGTATGTTCTATTACCCTGAATCCTTTTGCCCTAAGTGGATTCTATGACATACTGAGAGACTACAAAAGTTTATTTACTTAATCACTTTAAAGTCCTTACATAGCTTTCGTTTAAATAGCCACAGAACAAAATTGTAGAGCTGAAGAGACTGAAACTTTCATTTTAAATATAGATATTTTAAGGGCATGAAAAATTTCAGGATCGTGTCCAAAATAAATATACTAGACTACAACATACCTTAACTTTTCTAAACACTGGTTTCTTACAAACCAGAGTCTGTAAGAATTTCTTCAATGCCTAAATTATTCAGGAGAATGTAAATAAATTAGTCCATTTTCAGTGCCCAACCTCCATTCTGAATCATATTTCAGTGAACCTCGAGTATACATCTCAAAAAGCACAGCAAAATTTCTGAAAGACAGAAATCTAGAAAGATGAACCTGTATACATTTTGTGCTGTTTTCTTATTATGTAGATTTCCAACCACTGTAAATCTCACTTTAATTTCTACTATTCTACTGGAAGTGAATATTAGTAAAATTTTAAACTATTGGCCAATTTTTAAAACTTATTTTAACTTCCCCATGAGGAATTTGAAAAAAAAAAATTACTAGAGTTCAGAATCCTTGTATTATATATCAAATAAACATTAACACAGTGAATTAAATGAAAGAACGTTTAAGAAAGCCTTAGCTTATATGAGGCATGATCCATTAGGAGACCGAATATAGACACTTATTCCTAATCCTGAAATCCAAAGTAAACTGCATACCTCTCTTTTAAACAGAAGGAGATTGAGGAAAATGAGGAGAGATCTTCACTAATGATGATTTAAAAAAAAAATAACCAAAACACTCGTGAATTTGAAATCTCATTCTAGCTGTCAAAGCACTTACATACTTCAAAATACATCTAATTTTTATCATAGCAATAAAGGATTCAACTTGAAATTTTACTTTAAAGCCTAAGTGATTTTGCTAGCCAGCTTTCATTTATAATTTATAAATGAGCACTTTATTAGTAGATTGTCCTCTTGTTACTATTCAACTTAAAGGTTTATTTAACTGATTACATATCCATTAGAGACAATGAAATAATTCAGAATGTTCTCTGTTTATTCTCCCCTTTGAAGGTCAATTACTTTTGTTTAAACGATATAACAACTCCTCCTCACCCCATCCAGAATCACAATTTGTGATAGCAGTACAGAAGATTAATAATTTCTTCTGAAAAGCAATCTGGTTTCAACAAAACGTTCATGTCAAAAGAAGGAAACTATCACATGCAAGAAAGGTGCTGACTGCAACACTATGTATGTTATCAAGAATTCTCAACTTAAAAATATTCAATAAGGGCTAAAAATATAGATTAAGTTTATCATTGTTTAATACAGTTGAATATGTGCAGTCTATCAAATCTAGCAATTTCACTTCTAGATACATACTCGAGAGAAACCTGGAGCATGTACATTAGGGTAAAGCTTATAGTTAAAGCTTATAGTTGTATGAAAGATGCACTTGGAGCCATAAAGGAGGATGGATAATCATATCTATATATTCCAATCTTCTTAGAGAAAAACATATTCAGATTACGTTGAAGTTCACAATTATGTGGTCACCAAATACAATCTTATGGAAAGTACCACATTTAAACCTTCCACCCATCCAGCAATACTGCTTCCCTACCCAAAGCAAAATCCCCTTTTAAAAAAATTTTATCACAAAGCAACCAAGATGCACTAAATTCAAGACAGATAAAATCTTTAGTTGAGAAGCAGAGAAAAATATGCATTATTTCATTAATCACTAATGATTACAAAGACACAGAGAGATTTAACAATCATATTAACTCAGCAAAACTCAAAGTACTTTTCCCCCCAAACACGTTTTCACCTATGCTTAGTGTCCTTCTTGTCAAAGACCAGTTTAGTTTTTAATTTAAATTAAAACTTTTTACGTATACTATTATGAATTCAAGTGGTATAACAAATCTTTTTTTCCCTTCTCTCAGAATTTGGCCATAGAGTAAATATACAATTATGTTCTCCTTTCCACACTATTAATGAAAATATATATAAACCATGGAACTTTGAAAACCCTAATTATGTAATATGCAATTGATTATAATGTGCTTAAGGACATCAAATAATTTGAATGCAGTAATTGTTAAAAATATTTTTGAGATAGATCTCCTTTACTAATTTTTACATACTGACAAAAAATACTAACTCAGAAAATATAGCATGATTAATATGAAGAGCAATAAATTTGTATTTAACAATTTATAATAATGGGGCTGATAATGAATTAACATTTACTTCAAAATATGTGGCCCAAATTGAGTCAACATAATACATTAAAAGTCCAAAATGTCCTTTTTCTTAATCATTCACAATCTATGAAGAACTTCAGTAATAGCTCTACCTCAGAAATTAGTTCATACTAAAATTCAAAACAAGAATTAGAAAATGGAGCGCTAAATTCACTTCTGCCTCTTAAGCTGTGAGATCTTGGCCAAGAAATAGAACATAAAATCCAAGTTTCCTCATTCATAAAATGGAAAGACTATTCCATCTGCTCTGGTTATTCCACAAGGCTGATATAAACAAGAAATCAAATAACCTATGTGAAAATTCTCTGAAAAATATATTAATAAAAAGACAGAAGGGGTTAAGTAGTAGTAAACAGATACTATCCTAAGCAGGTCAAGTACACTGAAGATGAATTATTGCATTTCTACCAGAAAAAAAAATTTGATCTGTTCTTCCTCTAACGTTATTAACTGTTTTTAAAACCATGCATTTAAAATTTTTTAAGTATAAAAAAAGCTGAATAAAAGAAAATTAGAAGGCAGTAACTCTCAGAATTTGAATATAATACAGGGAAAGTTGTCTAAGATAGGAAGAAAATATATTACTGTAAAATAACTTATGAAAGGCAGTATCAACTCTTTAGTGGAATGAAATCATGCTAGGGAATTAAAATACACTAATGTATTAACTGGGATTAATACTTATTTTCTGACTTACCTCTGCCCATTTAAGAATACAGGTCATACAGAACACATGATTACAATTTTCTGGAAAACCAACTTCCTTCTCTAACAGGCAATTAAGACATATGGGACATCTGTCAGCTTCACTGTACAACAGACCAGTGTTAGCAGTATCATCTCTATTTTCTCCTCCTGTAAAGTAAAACAGCCATATATGCTTTCAAGTTCTCCAGACCAAATGACTTGTATTTCTGGGAGTACAGTGAACTAGATATTCTAAAGGGCTCTCTTACTACAAAACAAATTAGATCTCAGAAAAATTATAACAAACATACTCCTGAAGCCCAATAGTCACAACACTTACTTTTTTATATTTTTTAATGGAGGAGTAAATAAACTTTTCATTAATTTAATTTAAAAATAAGTGATATTAACATGGTTCAAAAATTTTAAAGTAAATTTACCCCCATCCATCCAGTTCCACCCAATCCAACAAGTAACACCTCTGTTCTTCCAAAGATTGTATTTTAAGGCACAGAAAAACAAATCCTAATACATATTCTTCCCTATTCCCTTTTACACACAGATATTAGAACACTGTATACACTGGTCTAGTTTTTTTTTTTTTTAATCTATTGACATTCACTTGTTTTCACCCTTTGACTATGACAATACTACAATGAAAAATTTGGCTATTTCACATTTTTAACAGTACAGCTACAAGATAAATTTCAAAAATTGGAATTGCTAGATCAACATGTGTATACATTTATTATGAATAGATACTGCAAAATTATCCTCCAGCTTAGGATTTATACTAACTTAAACTCTTACCAGTAAGATAACCAACTCATATAAAAGTATGCATTGCTGACTCATAAACAAATAAAAGATACTCTGGAAAATTCAACATAAAAATAAAACAAAAATAAAGAGATTGTCAACTAAAATGTGAACAGTATACAGCAAGCAAATGGAAAAGACGGAATTGTCTTGGGTGCACATGTTTGTAATATTGTTCAGATCTGGAGACTAAGCCTTAGGATCACCCTGGGATTCTAAGGAGAAATGATCCTGAGAGATTCCAGTATTAAGCCAAGCCTCTCAAGTGGGGCTAACGTGGTCCCAGCACGGGTCCAGGAAGAAGCAAATACAAATCCTCTGCAGGATAGAATACTTAGGCCCTCAGAATTCCATAGATTAAATTTATCAAATATGACCTAATAATCAAACATTACCAAACCTAAAAAAATAAGCTGCCTTGAGAGAGAATCAGCAGAAACAAATTTAGAAACCCACTAGGTTCAAGTATCAGAATTTTCAAATACTACACAGAAATGATTAATCAGCTGGTCCAACTCAGAAGAATGAATTAGAAGACAAATTTGAGGAAACTACCTAGATGACAGAAAAGGAGATATAATCTGTGATAGGCTAAGAAATGTGATCAGAGCAAGGTCTAACATACTAATTGAAATACAGAAAAGAATAAAGGAGAGGCAACAAAGAACTAATGGCTGCGAAATAATTAAAAGCATGAACTAACAGATAAAGGAAACACAATGTATGATAAACATTGAGAAATGAAAATAATTCATGCCTAGAAACAATGGTGCAAAGCTGTACAACATCAAAGATGAAAACAAGATCTTAAAAGCAGAAAATAGAAAAACATCTGCAAGGGAGTAACAATCAGACTGAGATTTCTTGACAGCAAGGAAAAAAAGAGAAAATAGTTAAATAATATCTTCAAAGTACTAAGAGAAAAAAACTATCCATCCAGTAAAACTACCTTTGAATAATTTTGAAGAAGATAAAATAGACACAAAAACTTAGGTGTTTACCACCAATAGAACTACGCTAAAGAAACTTCTTGTTTTTTCAGGAAAAATAAAAGAAATAGAGAGGAAAGAAACCCAAGCAAACATTGTTTGCATAAAATATCATCTAATTTGAGGTATCTGAAATAAAAGAACCCAAACAACAGATAACTATAACCTATAAACCGAGAGTAGGATGATCAGCATTAAAGTGTTCTAAAATTATTCTTGTGCTGACAGTGAAGATTAAATTAACTTTATAAGCAGAGAAAAATATCAATGCTAACTTTTTAAAAAAGATAACAAAAACAGAAACAGCAGAGAAAAAAACTTTAAGAATCAAAATAAAAGTAAACAGTTCAACAAACCAAAGACTGATCAACTACAAACAGGACATGGGGCCTGGCACAGTGGCTCACGCCTATAATCCTAGCACTCTGGAAGGCTGCCTGAGGGAGGAGGCTCATTTGAGGTCAGGAGGTTCAAGACTCTGTCTCTACTAAAAATAGAAAAAATTAGCTGGGCATGGTGGCACCCGTCTATAATCCCAGCTACTCCCTATGGTCCCAGCTACTCCGGAGGCTGAGGCAAGGCAATTACCTGAGCCCAGGAGTTTGAGGTTGCAGCGAGCTATGATTATTACATCACTCACTGCATTCTAGCCAGACCAACAGAGCAAGACGCAGTCTTAAAAAAATTAAAATTTAAACTAAAAAAAAAAAAGATATGGGAGGAGGAAAAGAAAAATGTATATACTTCTTAAATGCTTATTTCAAAATTTAAGAACAACAACAATAAGTAAAAACTAAAAACTCCTTGTACACTTTTAAATGTATACAAATGAACAGTTTGGAAACACTAAGTTATACTTTCAACACACAAATTTTATAAAAATGAAAAGTTACCTTCCATATCTTCATATTCCTTATCTCCCATGTTTAGGGTATATACAGTTTTCTTCTTCATTTCTCCTTGGAAAAGGGTTTCCTGTAGGATGAATTATAGTAGATAATTTTTATGTTTGCCTTCTCCCAGTATCAATTTTTTAATAACACAACAATTCTGACAGTAAGAAATTATTTTATACATAAAAGAACACAGTACAAGACAATCAGTTTCTGGATAATACAGTACTCTTTCATATTCCTTGCCATCAAAAATCCAGTACTCTTTCATACGCCTTGCCATCAAAAAGTACAGTCTTACGGAAAAGAAAAGCGTTATATTACTATTAAGCAACAAAGACTAACTGATAAGTTTTGTGGCGCAGACATAAACACAATTGAAGCTTAAGGTAAAAAGATCAATTTGGAATGGAATTTTTGGAATTGTGTGTGCCCCCAGGAACTTGGGGCATTCAAGGAGCACAATAGTATAGAGAAATAAAATAGCATTTAGCTAGGCCAATCTGACAAGACTAACAAAAGTGAGTCAGCAAGTGAGGGAAAGTGTGTGTGTGTACTGAAGAAGGGTAGGCATGTAAGTCAAGGACATCTGAAAGATCACAGCAAGGGTAATAAAAGAAATAAGCTCAGATTCAATGTTATAGATCTTTCCGACAAGATTTTTAAAAAAATGATGTAAGTGAATTTTATAAAAGGTTGATATACCAGCAAAGTATAGAATTATTACACTGGGGAGAGATTAGAAGCAGAGAGATTTGAATAGCTAGAGTAACTGGCTATGAAGTAAATTAGAAAAGAAATTAAAGAACAGAAAAATTTCTGAGGTTTGGTGAAAAAATACAGGGACAAACTCAATGAAGTTCTGGCCTAAAGGACTGGGAAAATATTAATTATAAGACGCCAAAATGAGAAATGTGGGAAGGAAAGTCAACTTGGTAGTGTGGGCTAAAATAAAATTTTAAGGCTCACCCACCCCGCCCCACTGGCTGACTGAATGGACCCCCTCCTGGCCAAAGGAATATTCTAAAACTAAATTGCCTGCCAGGAGGAAGGAAGTCAGACAAGCCTTCTCATGCCCCCCTCCCTTCTTGGGGACATCCTTTGTAACCCATTAATAGGCCTATGGGTATGCAAGACAAACCTACAGGTCCTCAATTTACACAACAAATATATGTCCGGTGGCTTATCTCTGATAAACAGCTCCTATGTTAAAACATTCCAAGCCTTTAGACAAAGCTTCATGTCTTTAACCAATTACAAGCCAAAGAATCCTTAAACCCACCTATAACCTGCAAGCCTCCCCCCCACCTCGAGATGGCCCACCTTTTTAGGCAAACCAATGTATGCCTCCCACATATTGATTTATGACTTTACCTGTGAGCCCCTGGCTCCCTGAAATGTATAAAACCAAACTGTAACCCAACGATAGAGTCCACTTGCTCAAGGTTTCTCGGGTGCGATTCCGGGTCATGGTCCTCAAATTTGGCTCAGAATAAATCTCTTAAAAATTATTTTACAGAATCTGGCTTTTTTTCCCCATTGACAGTAGTCAAAGGGAAGAAAATTATGAGATGAAGTTATTTTTTTTAAATTAACTCAATATTCTTTCTGGAACTAATGCAAGACACTGATTACAATGAAATATCCAAATAAATTTTAGGATATCTAGACGCAGGAAATCGCCAAGTTCATCAATTGTGATACTTTCATATGTACAGGAATTTTTCTATTTCTAAAATAATTGACACATGGTAGTTCTACATTAAAGGTATGAATTGTCCAGGAAATTTAATTTGGGAAATTCCCTATTTGGTTAAACACGGAGAAATGCAAAGTCCCACACTTTGGTTCAAAAAATCAACTCCAAAAGCAGAAGATAAGAAACTTAGAAACATGTAAGAATGATTTTAAGGTTGTAGCAAATTAAAAACTCAAAATGAGTCAGCATTAGAGCCATAAAAATTTTTTAATTCAATCAATCGGCCTTAATAAAGGTAGATTTTTTTTGTTTTTTTGAGACAGAGTCTCACTGTGTTGCCTGGGCTA
>CAUYRT010057782.1:0-39922 GCA_963574885.1 Lepilemur ruficaudatus | reverse complement strand
AGTTTTCTTACAATCCATGAAATTCTTCTTCTGTCATTTTAGTGTTCTGACTTTGGTTGACGTCCATTTCTGGAGAGCTAGTGTTCCTCTTTGGGGATGCACTTTCCATTTGATTCTTTGTACTTCCAGAGTTCTTTCGCTGATTTCTTCTCATCTGGATCAGTTGTTGCTTCTTTCCTTTAGATTTTCATTTGGATAATGATATGCCTTGTTTAGTCTCTGAGCCAGTAGGTTGTGTTTTGGGGTGAGGTGGGACCACACCCTGTAATGAGTCAGTAGATGCAATAAAAGGGTGTGCAGAACGACCTCCCTGTCAGTAGGTAGCGCTTGCTGGGAGGAGCAGGCTACAGTGTTGTTTTTGGGTCCTGTAACCAGCTCTTGTTCCTCTGGAGAGGTACTCTTGTGCCTCATGTGGTGGGTGGTGCCCTGGGAATTCCACATGTGTCCTTATTCTCCACCTCAGTGGGTGCAGGTCCGGGAGTGAGTCTGGGTGGAGCTGGGTTGGTTCAGCCTGCCCTCATGCACCACAAATGCTGTTATTAGGGGTCAAAGGTCTTTTCTCTGCTTCCAGTCAAAGCTGTCAGGGAGGGGCTGGAATGGCCCCACTCAGCCGAAAAGTCTGCGTGTGGGGGTGGGGGTGTCTGAGACCTGCAGTCTGGAGCAGGCCTCACTCCTTTCCACCCTCCCTGGCTCCCCAGCTTCTCCTGGGCCTCTGCCAGGAGGCAGGACCTCACTCCAGCGGGTCTCCGCTGTCTGTGATGTGGGCCAGGAGGTTCCCTGCCCAGAATAGCAGCCTGGGCTGGGGACAGGGCCCTCCCCTGGGAGGAGAGTTGCCCCTCAAGCATGCTGATTAGCCCCTGAAGGCACACACACCTTAGTAGGCTGGTTCAGGAATATCCCTTCTGTGCCCTGTGGCAATGCGAGACTTGGTGCATGGGATCTGGTCTACAGGTCTGACCCCTGTGCCCTGGAATTCAACCCCTGACCCTGCCAGGAATAGGCATGTCAGTCCTAAGTCATCCACAGGGTGCCCAAGCTGGGTTGATGTGTCTCAACCTCAGGATCTGCCCCATTCTCCTGGAGTCACCAGACCAGCAGCATCTGGGAGTGCTGGTGGGTAGGAAGCTCACAGTCTGAGTACCCCTCAGTCTGCTGTAGGGCCCCAAACGGAAAGGTCCTGTTCCCTGGAGATGCCTCCGGGTGGTGGCTAAATTGTCTCTCCAGCCGCAGGTAGGGAAGGGGGAGGGGAGAATGAGGCAATATGGCTCTTGCTGATCGGCTGGGGTTTGTGGGCCAGGAGGTGTCCCAAGGGAGCTGGGAGGCTGGTGCCCTGTCTGCAAGAGGCTCACCGCTCACTGGCGGCAGCCCTCTCTGGGCTGGTGTTAGCAGGTCTCTCGAACCGCCCAGGAGCCCACCAGCAGTCTGAGATGCAAGGGAGGAGAAAGTTAGCTGCTCCACCTACCCTTGTTGCTGGTCTCCAATCTTCCTGTCTTTTAATTGGATTGAGACCATTTATATTTATTTAGTATAATTGTTGATATGGTTTGGTTGTCTGTCTGTCCCTTCTATTCTTTTTTTTCCTCTTGCCCTCTTTTGGAATATCTGAGCATTTTTTGGTGATACCATTGTATCTTCTCTGCTGGGTTACTAATTATACATATTGTTGTAAATTATTTAAATGATTGCTCTAGAGTTAACGATACATATTTTGAAGTATTACTCTTAGCTTCAAATAGTATTATACTACTGCATGTATAATGTAAGAGCCTTATAACAGTATACTTTCATTTCCTCATTCACATCCTTTGTGTGATTGTCATACATTTTACTTCTACATTTCATGAAGCTCACAATGTTAGTGAGTTTTTGCTTTAGACAGTTGTCTATTTTTTTGATAAAATATACATAATATAAAATTTAACTTTTAACCATTTTTAAGTGTACAATTCAAAAGTCTAGTCACGATGTTACACAGCCATCACCACTATCCATTTCCAGAGCTTTTCCATTATCTCAGACAAAACTCTGTATCAGACAATAACTCCCATTCTCCCTTCCTCAGCCCTGTGTAACCCCTATTCTGCTTTCTGTATCTATGAATTCTATTGTCTTAGATACTTTATATAAGTGGAATTATACGATACTTATCCTCTTTTGTTTGGATTATTTCATGTAGCATAATGTTTTAAAGGTTAATCTATGTCGTAGCATATACCAGAATTTCCTCCCCTTTTAAAGCTGAATAATATTCTATCTTATGTATGTAACACAGTTTGTTTATATATCTATCTGTTCATGGACATTTGGGTTGTTTTTGAGTATTTTTGACTTTGACTGTTTTGAATAATGGTGCTGTGAACATTGGTATACAAGTATCTGTTTGAGTCTCTGCTTTTAATTCTTTTGATTATATAACTTCGAATGGAATTGCTGGATTGTAATTATCGTTTTTAAACTTTTAAAAAGATTAATAATAATAATTATGTTTTATGTTTATCTACACTTTTACCATTTTTATCATTCTGTATTTCCCCATGTAGATAAAAATCTCCATATAGTGTCATTATTTTACCCACGAAGGACTTCCTTTAGTATTAATATTTTATTGTGTAAGCCTGCTAGAAGTGAATTATCTTAGGTTATGTTTGTATGGAAAAGTTTTCATTTTACCTTCAATTAACAAAAATTATTTTTCTGTGTGTCTTGATTAGGGGCTGGAGGCTTTTTTCTTTCAGTACTTTAAACATGTTACTCCATTGTCTTCTGGTTTGCATAGTTTCTGATAAGTGTTGTCATTTACATTTTTTTCCTCTGTATGTAATGTTTCTTTGATGTCTTCAAGTTTTTCCTTTTATTTTCAATTTTCAGCAATTTGAATATGTTATGCCTAGATTTTATTTTTCATTGTAGTTATCCTCCTTCAAATACTCTGGGATCAATTATTTGTTGGCTTTGATTAACTTTGAATCATTCTTGGTCATTATCTCTTCACTTTTTTTCTGCCTCATTCTCTTTTTCTGGGACTCCAATTACATGACTGTTAGATTGTGATATTTTCTTAAACCTCTTGAGTAATCTGTTCTTTTTTAAATACACTCCTTTTTTCCCTTTGTGTATCATTTTGGATAATTTTAGTTGACCTTTCTTCATGCTTACTGTTTTTTTTTTTCCTCCTGTATCTAGTCCTCTGGGTGAAAACTATGTTTTTCATTTTTAACTTTGCATTTTGCTTTTTTTCGAGGTAGTATCCATCTTTCTGCCAAAATCTACTCTTGTATGTTGTTTACCTTTTCAACTAAGTACTTTAACGTATTAGTCATAGCTATTTTTAAGTCCCTGTTTCATATTTCCAAAACCTGGACGATCATAGGTTTGATCCCATTGAGTCTTTTATATTTCAATGAAGGCCCATTTTTTCCTTGTGTTTTTATGTATCTTATATTTTTAATTGAATTTTAGACATTATAAGTAAAAGAATGGTACAGGCTGAAGTTAGGTAGTGTGTATCTTCTGAAATGGGCCCAGCATTTTCTGTCAGGCCACTATTATTGGGGTTTGAGTCAATCTAGTCAGGAGTTGATCTAGTTTTGGTTTTTGTTGTAACTATTGATACTTTCATTGTGCCATTGGACTTCAAATTCCTTGAGTGGTAGAATGCTATTGAACTTTGTGTAGGGCGGTATGCCAGAGGGTTTTTCATGGTGTTGCTTTTCTACCATCTGCTCTCAGCACATCCTGCACTCATGAGTCACAGAAAATGCCTCTCCACGTTCGTTCCCTTGCTTCTCTTTCAGTTGTAGACTGCTATTTGTTATTCAGTGTAAGGTTCCTGGTGAGAACAGATTGGTTTCTTGGTTCTCTTGTTCCTCTCTCAATATTAGGCAGGCCTTATACACGTGAGCCTCAAGCTGAGAGACTTTCTCTCAATATTTCCACCCCACCTCCCACAGTAGCTGAACTTTTGCCTTGTATCAGTGCCAGGTCCTTAGTGCAAGTGGGTTTCCTGTCCCATCCCCTGCATCACGTTGCTTTTGTTTCTTCCTCTCTAGCAGTAGTGATATTTCCCTGAGACTATGCCAGAGGAGGTTTCCTGCCTTTCTCCTAGATGCAGATGGCTTTTGCTTCATAGGAGAGAGGGGTCCACAATTCTGGCATGTTTTGTGCCTGTCTCTCCATAGCAGTCAGTCACTACCTGTATGACTATACCAATGAGGAGGATCCTTTTCAGTCTTCTGCCCTCATGCTTTCTCATGAGTATCCAGTGGAAGCCTGTGAAGAAGAGCTGGTGAGTGGTTATCCTCTTGTCTCTCAGGCTTGTAGAGATTCTAAACTTCAGTTTAGCTCACACCCTGCCTTTAAGAATTGGTTAAAAATCCAGTTGTTTTCTTCTTACCCACTTTTATGGTAACCATCTCTTCCTTCTGTGCTGTGAGTTGTGAAACAGTTCAACTGTCCTATCTATCCTCACAAGGAGTTGTTACTCTGAGATTCAGTTTACTTGGTTGCCTTGGGAACCTCAGCTCTCTGATGGACTAAACATTTTATTTTTTAGAGTATCTATTTTGTTCTAATATTTATAATGGGCAGTGATGATGTTTTCTTGTGGCTTTTAGAATGGTAAGTATTACAGAAACAGGACTCGAGAGTTGATTGTCTAGCTGGATCATGTGATTCCTTTTCTTTAAAAGTCCTGTACCTTTGCCTTCAGGGTGAGGCCTGAATCCCTTGGCCTGGCCTGCTAAGCCCTTTGTGATCTGGCTCCTGTCCATCTCAGCAGTCTCAACTTGCACTGCAGACGCAGGGACCTTTATGTTTCATATCTGAGTGAATCATAAGTGTTGAAAAAAGTGGTCCCTTTGTGTGTTTTATTTACCAGTGCCTGAGGGTAATCTTCCAACCTCTAATGAGTATTTCCTTCTTCTAAGATGTGTTAGGATTTTGCTTGTTTTCTTTCTTCTGCATATTTAAGCAGAGATTGTGGTTTGATGTAAGCAACATAAGTGTTTATGGAAGCGAGGAAGGAAAAATGCAACAAAATGAAATATTATTTACAAATTAAATTATTGATGCTGTTTCTCTTGGCTACTGATTAAGATTGGCAAAGAAAATAAAATTATTCCAGAATAAGTATTGAAATCCTCATCTTTATCTGCCAAATCATATCGTAAATAGAAGACAGGTGTTCCATGTTCAGCATTTCACAGCTAGTGTGTCCAGGTCAGTGTGCCAAATATTGACTCCTTCTTCATCCAGCAGCCTCTTCCCTTTACCTGAGGGTGCTGTATAAAAGTATTATTTATCATTTTCCATATGTACCATGGTATGAAAAACACTGGAAGCACCAGACTAGAGGATTTCTTATATCCTTCCAAAAAAGTGTTAAGACTATTCATAGGTTGAGAGTAAAGTACTTACAGGATATTAGTAATAATTATAATTAATACTTAACAAATGGCTAATATGTAGTTGGCACTTTGCTTAATCCTTTACTGGTATCATCATTTCATGCTCACATCAGTCCTCTGAGGTACTTGCAATCATCTAAGACACTTACCCAATGTCATATAGTTAAGTGGCAGAGCTGGGACATGAACTCATGTTAAAAAGTCTGAGCTTTTAACTACTATGATTTATTCCCTACATTATTAAATTGTTCATAATTTCTTCTCTCATGTTTTATTTCTCTACTGGTACTTTGGGTATTTGCTGATAGGAAATTGTCATTGCTATATTAATTGATTCTTCTGACAGCAGATGAATTCTTGGAAAGTAACCTATAAAAAAATATTTTTTCAAATATTATGGGAAAAACCAATGCTTCTCTAATTAACAGAGGTTTTCTGACCACTGAAGAAGGAACTGGCACCCAGCAATCAGTTGTTATCACATGGCAGGCAAAGTGTGTGCAAGTATGCATGGTGCAGAGTGGGAGTGTAGCTGCTCAGTATTCATGAGTGCCCAACTTGTGACATGTAGATTTTCTCGATTTATTGATAAAATGATAATGGTTGTTTTCTTATAAAACTTCAGTGCCAGAAATATCAGAGAGCAAACAGGTGTTGGAATCATTTATTAGAGTTAAAGGTCAGTGCTAAGGTAGTCTGAAAGAATCCTAAGTCCTTGTGATCTTTAAGAGGATTCTGAATGTTGAGTAATATTCTTTTATTACCTTTTAGGTGGTGTAGGATGTTAAGATACTCTCAAAGCCCAGAGCTGGAGGTGTCTCTTGCTGATATTTTGACTTTAGTGTGAGGTATAATGAATATTTTGTTTGGAATTTAAAATATTTATATCTGTATTTCTTTCCATTCTAGGTTGGTGATGTAGTGGAAGTACAGGCTAATGAAACCTTTCCCTGTGATCTTATTCTTCTATCATCTTGCACCACTGATGGAACCTGTTATGTCACTACAGCCAGTCTTGATGGAGAATCCAATTGCAAGGTAACAGAGACTAAACCTTGCCTAAACATGTGATCTTCGTATAATCATAAAGTACTGCTTCCCACCACCTCCTGTTCTTTCATTTTATCTTATGTGTCTTATCCTACTCACGTAGGTTTTGTATTTGAAGACCACTGTTATATAACTGACTTTTAACTTCTGAGCAAATGCTTATCTTAGAGGAAAAGGGCGGTGTTGAGTGGGGAAAAACCATGCCCCAAATAAGAGCCACCACGATTTTTTATAGCACTGCGTGAATTTACTGTTGACACAACTCATTTAATATTTTATTTAGGCTTTTAAAAATAGGAGTAATCATACGCTGAAACTATATAAGCATAAAAATAACTTCATGTACTCTAACGTTACTGTCTGATCTATTTTTATTCTAAAAGTGATGTGTATTTTCTTTAACATTTGTTTTTACTTGGGATATAAGAAATCTATCCTGGAATAATTTCATTGCTTTTTAAAAAATACATTAGCATGTAGTTTGGCAAATGTCCACTTTATTACAACTAGGAAGAATTATAAGTGAGTTAAAGTAAATTTGGTCAGACTAGGGGACAACTTACTTCTCTTATACTTTCTGGGACAGTGAGTTCTTTGCCATCGTCCAGCGCTCCACAGGGCATGAAGATGTATCCTCTCTATGTTGACTTTAAGAAGGGGATACTGATATGGCTCAACTCTGGGAATATCCTTGCAGAGTTCCTCTGCTTGTTCATTCCATCTAGAGTTGGGCATTAGGAATCAGTGTGTGAAAAAAGAACTTTATCTCTTGGATGACTAATTCTATATTTCAAAAGCATTGTAATGAGCAAGAAGCATTTAAACTATTCAACAACAAAGTTATATTTTAGAGAATGTCAAGATAAAAATCAAGAGATCTACCTAAAGATTTCCTAACAGCAAAAAAGTTGTTTAGAGGAAGAAAATTTCCAGGGAGTTTCTTTTTTCAATTAAGTTAATCTGCTCAAATCAGCTGAAAGTACAGAGGTTTTCAAAAGCAGGAGGCAATTTTAAATATAGCTCAGGTAGTTCCGTAATATTCCCTGAAGACCATGACAACAGCTTTCCCTTCTACGTAAGTGGTGCATTCTTTGAGTCTGTATTACCGCTTGTTTGATGATGTATAAATTGGTTCATTGGAGCCTGCCTTGAGTTCTGGATGAATCAAGTGCATAATGTACACTAGTAGAATATTCTAACTGTCTGACTAATGCGAGACACATTATCTCCCTGCCCTTCCCACAAAATGTAGCCACTTTGAACATTTTCAAGATCATTAATTAAGCTATTTGTGTAATGGAACTATTAATGATTTTTTTCTTGATGTTGGCAAAATTTTAGCATTCTTATGACCAAAAAGGTTATGTTCAATTGATATGTGTATGTCTATATTGCCATACACTATAGTGAGAAAAATAGTAAGTATCAGTTCTATAAATAAGAGAAAAAAATGTATTAAAATTTTCATGGCTTCTTGATTAATTAGATGTATGCTGCAAATGGAATCCTCTCAGCTGTCATTATCAAGAAGAGCTTTTAGTCTTTTCATTATCTTTGAAATCCCCTTGCAGGGTTATCTTTCTAATTATCTGTAATATATTTTAAGAATAATACCATAAAACTTATTAGGTGGGAAATGTGCATCAATATTTGTTTATTCTGCCAAAGCCTCTTATTAAAACAAACTATGTTCCTGGAATTAGTTGGGTGTACAATTATGAAAAGAAATTTTTTGTTTTTGCTTTTGCTTTTTCTTCTGCTTTTGTCTAGACACATTATGCAGTACGTGACACCATCACACTGTGTACAGCTGAATCCATTGATACCCTCCGAGCAACAATTGAATGTGAACAGCCTCAACCTGACCTCTACAAGTAAGAATCCCCTGGTTTCATTTTACTGCTATCTGTTGGCTCTGCTTCTCTTCACCAACAGTATTGCAAAGGAACACCCACCACTTACCAGCCTACTCTCATTTATGTTTTTATGAGCTGTTCCTTCCTTCTGGCAGGGAAATGAATCAAATCAGCCTTGTTCACTACCAGCCAAAGATAAATCATTGTGGGCCCAGGCATCCTATGATTTTTCTTTTACTTTTTTTACTTATAAACATGGCCATCTATCATATTTTAAAATTAAGTTATCCTGTAAGACTGACTGGTCTATCAGGCTGATGCAGTAACCAGAGTTAATTAAAACAATAATAAGCCCTTTTACATGCCATCTAACATTAAAGAGAGAAGTGGTATCATCTTCATGCAATTAGTAGGCACTCCATCCTTTCTTACTATGATCGTGATGCACTAAAGATTGCAAATAGGCAGTTTCTTGTCCACACTAAACAGTTAAGGGAGCAGTAAAATGGTGTAATTTCCTCTATTTTGCTGTACTTAGGTTCTCTGGAGAATATTTGCTGATTAACCATCATTGTGGATTGTCAAAAACTTGGTGTTTGATTTCGGACTGGTAGTTTGGTTGATTAGAGCATGGTGCTAATGAGGGTAGAGTAACCTGAGATAAAACAGGTTTTATCTCCATGTGGACCAATTTCATTCTATTCCACCATTACAGATGGCATCCATTACCCATCCTAGCCATTTTGTTAATGAACAGTGTTAGTCATAAGTGGTTGTATAGTCCAAGTGGTTGGATGTGATCTATACTAACACCTAGTAGTAGACAAACAAAGTATTAATCCTGCCTCAAGAATAGTACACTCTCTCCTTCCCTTCATTTCTCTCCTCTTCCCTTTCCTCTTCTGTATCCACATTGATACTAGGAACTAGGGCCACAAAGTATACCAGCTTTTCTCTGCCTTCAAGGGGCTCATAGTGAGCCAAGGGGATAAAACAGTAAAGCTAAGCTTACACTACAGTATGATAATAGAGGTGAGTACAAGGGCCTTGGGATCACGGAAAAGTGAGTGAGTTATTCTGCCTGAGTTCGTGAACAGTATCTATACCCTTGCATATTTATAAGGAAACTCTAACATTTTTCAGTTGCCTTAAATATGAAGGAGAATGTTATGACAGGGGAAGGCTATTCCTAATTCTCCTAGATTAGATCAAATCCCTTGCTATGTGATTTCAGAATATCTGGTACTTCCACCACCCTAGTGGTGATCACTTGCATTATAATTGCCTGTTTACTTGTCTTTCTTAGGACAAGGAACATTTTTTTTCTTTGCTTATTAGTGTATCTTCAGCACATAGTGTAGTATAGGCACAATTAATATATGATGAAGGAATGAACAGACCCTTCATATTTTGTGTACATAGTAATATAAAATATTACTATTTTTCTGGAAAAAATGGTGTTTACAATGCAAATTACAAAATACTCATAATACTTTTGCTAAGGAGGGGTTGGCCTTTTTACCCCATTTTGCAAAAATACTGGCTACCATGTGCTTAGTCATATTAAGTGATTGGATCAAGCTCGGTATTGAGATCAGCTGTAAGACCCAGGCTGGACATTTCCAAGATAGTTAATCAAGTGTTCATTGTCCAAGATCGATGTTATGGTTAGAAGGGTGGTCCCTAGACCAGCAGCATTAGTATAACCTGGAAACCTGAATCAGAAGCTCAGGGATGGAGCTCAGAAATCTGTGATGTAATAAGGCCTCCAGAGATTCTTATGCAGTAGTTCAAGTGTTAGAACTACTGAACTAATGGTTTTAAAGTGTGCTTTAGCACCAGAAACCTTTCTTTGTGTGAATCTAAAATAGAAGTCATGTTATTTATATAAAGGTATAAAGGAGAGAAGTGTTATGCATGCATAATGCCAAATAGATCTTGAAAATCAATTTAGAATCTTTGTTTACATTCTTACAATCCATAATAGTATTTCAAAAATTAGACAGAAACGTTATATACCTTATCGGTTCAATATAACTTCTTTTCCCAGAAATATAATAGGCTTTTGTAGTTCAGAGTCTAATCTTTTCTGCATTATTTGTATTTTGCTTTCTTCTTATATTTGTGGTGTATGGATTTCACCTGGATATTGAAAACACATTTGCAATTATGTTCTTTTTACAGGTTTGTTGGGCGAATCAATATCTATAGTAATAGTCTTGAAACTGTTGCCAGGTTAGTTCGTTATTTCTTTAATCTGTCCTTTGGCTGGGAGTATATTTTTCTTTTAAATCCACTAAAATAGCCAAATACCTTTCTTTATAGAAAGGGATATAAAGGTGAATAAGTAACCTTATAATTGGTAGGATAGTGGTGGTAGGATCTCTGTGTGTTGGGGGGTAGGGGGGATGTTGGAAATAATGCTTAGGATTTCCAAAATAGCATAGCTCCAGACACTTTGACTAATGTTCCCAAACATGCTCTAGGCACTGTATTTATTGCCCTTGGTTGTACAGTGGCTGACAACATTGGAAATATACTTGGAGAACAGTCATTTAAGGGAGAGTAATTGAGGGACTAGGCAGTGGATAAAATGCTGGAAGAATTACTTGGACTTAAGTAAAATGAAAGGCTGATGATTTATAATGAATCAATTCATACAAAAGAGGATGCTTTCTTTCCTCTTTTATCATGCAGTTAATTACCTTAACTTTTCCACTTGCCCTTTGTAGCCACACTCAGAACAGTATCTACACTCAGAAAGAAGTTCTCAGAAAGAAGTTAAACACAGAGTTCCCAGTGATCCCCCCAAAAGCGGGTTTACTCTCTATAAATACATCAGTGTGTTTTTCCCCACCTTGGTGTTTGCCTTCCCAGTCTTTTTATCTGTGACCCTCTGTTTCTGTTTCTCTATGTCTGTGGCTTTGTCCTGTCTTTGTGTATCTATGATTCATAATCCTTTTATCCCCTTATGCATTTCTTTACCACTGTGTGTTGCTGGCAACTTCTTTACTGTGCTTCCATCTGTGCTATACCCTCAAGTAACTTCAGAGAGAGGGATCTTTCAGCTTGTCCTTGGGAGTAAGCGTATGTTATAAGTAGACAGATACATTCTGAACCCCTTGGAGATAGATGTGTTTCAGAGCAGAAATTCTGTCCCCACAGTTGATGATGCCATTGTGTTGTTTGGATACACTGTGGTTGTTTTTATTTAGGTCTTTGGGACCTGAAAATCTCTTGCTGAAAGGAGCTACACTAAAAAATACTAAGAAGATATATGGTAAACAATTTTTAAGATATATGTATCAGAAATATGCTTTGTAAAGCCTGTTAATAAATAGTGCATGTTAAAAAGTGAACATGGCAGATACTACCATTTAATCTAAACCTCTGTTTAGATGTTGGGAATTCACAAGATGGTAAACTAAGATGGAATATGACAAATTTTATATAGAATTAAAAATTAGGCTATTAATGATACATCAACTGGTGAGTTGAAAGGGGACTTAGAAGTCCCACTTTTATAGATTTAGAAATTTATAGAGCTAACTGGGTAGGGAGTTGGTTGACAAGTTCATTTGCAATCCAGGTTTCATTATATTCTGTTATTCCTTAGGAGTTGCTGTTTACACTGGAATGGAAACCAAAATGGCTTTAAACTACCAAGGGAAATCTCAGAAACGTTCTGCTGTCGAAAAGTTAGTATGCACCACAATTTCCTTAGCTGTTATTGATTGAAATAGTTACTTCTTCGGTAATTCCAAATAACAACCATAATAAAAAACAATTATAATAGCAACTACCATTTTAAATACTTGTTTATGTTCCAGAAACTATGCTCAATTATTTGTATGTCTGATTTGGTTTAGTCTTCTGAACAACTCTGTGATGTAATTTGTGTTAGCTTCTCCACCTCAGAGATGAGGAAATGATCTCAGAGATGGTATATGACTTACCTAAGCTCACATAACTATTAAAGGACAGAATTTATTTGAACTATAAATTTATTCCTTTTTGTTACTAGAATTAATGGTTTGCAGTTACTATATGCAAGTTGGTTCTATAACATAGACAATAGTCTCCTGGAAAATAATTGAAGTGGTACCTGCTAGATCCTTAAGCTAGGTGCCACTGGTATGGCCCTCTCCCTATCACCTGCATGGATAACCAGTATATCACTGCCACCCTCTCCCTAGCTCCACTTTTGAACTGAAAGAATCTAACTGAGCTTCAGGATTTCACATTGCTACTGTGCCCTCTACTCCAAACATTTAGGATTCAGGGAAGTGGAGACAGGCTACTCCTTCTATAAGGCTGAGTAGGTTATGGGGTGTGTGTGGGGGTGTGTGTGTGTGTGCACGCGCGTGTGTTGTCACATTATAGGAACCTTACTAAAGGGGTGTTAAGTTAGTCAACCATTGTACTTGGGGTGATCAATAAACAGTTCAGGGCTAGCATTTCCATTTTGCCACTTGAGAGTGATGCTGCAGCTGTGAAAACTGAGGTTCATATGTAATAAAGGCTTGTGCTGTGGTTACACATCATATACAGGAGAAGATTTAGATAACTGAACAGTTTAATTCATATCTGGCTGATTTCTTAAGTAATGAGGTGATTTTTAAAATCCATACTGTCTTATTTTTCAGATCTATTAATGCCTTCCTGATTGTGTATTTATTTATCTTACTGATCAAAGCTGCAGTATGCACTACTCTAAAGTATGTTTGGCAAAGTACCCCACATAATGATGAACCTTGGTATAACCAAAAGACTCAAAAAGAGCGGGAGACTTTGAAGGTAATTTGTTTTCAGCTGAAAATTCTAACTCTAGAACTTTGTGCTCAAGCCACCCTTTGTTGAAATACCGCTCAGAGAAATGACACTTTTCGTTAGCTTCTAGGCTTTCTCTTGATTGTATGGTGGCCCTAACCTATTAAATATGTAAGAAGTTTTAGAGGGATTTTTTTCTTTTACTTTGGGCGTCTATGCTTGATTTTAGCTTTTTAAGAGTTAGAAGCAATTTGGCAAGAAGATATGGCATTTTAATATGATCTTGTGAGATGTTATGAGTATAATGAATGCCTACATATAAACTTTGATCTCACATTCATATCTAGGGGTGGTGGGAACAAAGAACTTACAGAAGTGAAAAAAGTGTTGACAGAAGATATATACACCAAAGAATAATGATAAAATTGAGGGTGTTCTTAAATGTTGTTCTCACATACTGTGATAATTTTGACTATAACAATATAGCATCATTGGGAAGTTCCTTATTTATAGTAAGAGCCGTGCTTTCAGCATTGAAATAAAAAGATACAAAGTTAACTGTTTCTATTATACTCATCTGATAGAATGGTTCATCTAATTAGCATGAACTCTCTCTTTTATTTTAGGTTTTGAAAATGTTTACCGACTTTCTATCATTTATGGTTCTATTCAACTTTATCATTCCTGTCTCCATGTACGTCACAGTTGAAATGCAGAAATTCTTGGGCTCCTTCTTCATCTCGTGGGATAAGGACTTTTATGATGAGGAAATTAATGAAGGAGCCCTGGTGAACACATCAGATCTTAATGAAGAACTTGGTCAGGTTAGAACGTATTTTCACTTACAATAAATCAATATCGTGAAAATGTATTTTTTTGTATTCTGGATTAGCAATGTATGTGACTGTGTCACATTTGGAAATGTGATTCAAAGAAAATTCTTTTTTGCAGACATGTGATGAAGCTATGCAGTGTTTTCATAGCTATAGCATCAGTTATTTTTCCTGCATTTTTGAGAAGGATGCAATTTGTGTATTAAATTTGAATGTTACTAAAATTCTCTTTAAAACTCACTGGGTGATGTTGTTATATTATGAATTATTGCTTTGAAATAGGAAACATGTAGTCTTCATCACCACCTATAACCATTTGTGGATACAGGGTAGTAAATATGGGTATTTTATAATTGCATTTTGTTCCTTAAACAAAATTAACCAGAGTTGTCCTATTGACATTTTCTTGGTACATTCTGATCAAATAGAATATAGACCTAGCTAGCAGCGTTGTTTATTCCAGTACAAGAATTTAAATGAAGGGAAAATGTGAGGGCATGTATTCTTCAAAATGCTTTTTGCTTCATATACCAGTGTAACCCAGACTGTGACCTCATTTCTAACCCAGGTGCATTTATTTCCCAATGCAATGCAGTCCAGCTATAATTCTTCAAGTGATGACTTCTTAGGTGTTTTTCTTATTAGTATTGAGAAAGTTTTTCCCTTTGTTTGAATTTACTGTGTGTCATGTTGAGGGAATTTTTTGGTTTGAATTTGATTCTCACGACATTTTGAATGTCAAGGCTGTGGAAATGTCATTTCTATGATAGGGAGATGCAAATTCAGTTAATGGAACTGTGTGGCTGGAACAGGGCCTCACGCTTGTTTTAAATGGGGCTTATTTGCATCTACAACCTCAAAACACTCTCTTCCTAGGTGTAGCCTTCCCACTGCCTCAACTCTATTTCTGCTCTTGACACAGCTTTGCCTAAAGGTACAAGTGTCCTTCCAGTTCCTTAAGTGTGGCCTTTTGATTGAATCCAAATTTTACAGAACAAATTCTTTTATTAAAAGGGGTGCAACAGGGAGTGATGAAGCTTTTCTTGCCTCCTTTGGTCTTAAAAAAGAACTGTCTTGAAATTAGAAGGCCACAGGTTCCCCAGCCCTAGCCTAAACCAAAGTACCCTCTTAACAACTTCAGTTGAAAAAGTAAAGATTCTCCAGATATCATTTTGTTTAGAACTGACTTCAGGGCACCAGTATCTCAGACCATGGAGTCTGCATCCCATGTAGATACTGAGGCAACAAGAATAGGATAAAAAATGAATGGATGAATGGCTTTTCCCTTAGATATTGTTCCCAGAAGATTCTTTTGTTGGTAATGTGAGCTGCCACAACTGATCCTTGCCTTTTTAAACGAGAAGTGTTTAGTCTAAGGACAGAGTTTTCTATGTAGAACTACTTTAGTTCCAATAAAAGCCATAATTTTGCAGATTTTCTTTTGCATTAAAAATACTTTTGAGTATATAAGCCACCTCTGGTGAGCCTTTCCTTGACAGCTATTTTAGTGGTTCACTCTGGATGCTGAATAAATCTGCCTGTTCTAGATTCAGTGCCTGGTTCTGTGATTTAAGCTACCCACGGATGAGCATGGCTAGCCTGGGACTAGCCTCAACTATATACTGCAAATAGAACAGCTATAATTCCAAATAGGATACTTAATGCTCACCAGAAACAGATAGGATTCCCAGGCCAGGTCACTTGATGAGACTCTTATCTCCTTCTTTCAGATCTCTACCTCAGCAAATTCCATATTACCTTCTTCTTACCAGACTGCATTAACATTGCAGAAAGTAAAGTGGGGCTTTGGGTAATAATCTGGTAAATTTGATCAATGAAAAGAAGCTACAGTTTTCCTTTTAGCCATCACTCCCTTCCTCCACCTAACCTTGCATTTCTGGATGTGATTGTCATTTAGTCAAATCACTAAGTTAATAGCCAGACCACCATTTCAATTAATAGTGTATAAACTATTTGCCATCGTTATCAGCTTGCATGTATAGAAAATCTACCTGAATAAAAATGCAAAGAAGTCTTGAAATAGTTTATTGGACCATTTAACATTCAATGGACCAGTACACACAAAACTAAATATAACAAGTTTCCTCTTTGATGAGTCATAATTTAAGATCTTTGGGGCTTTTAATGTTACTAAAGGCAATGTCAATTAATTCTCATCAATATCATTGCTAGCATTTGTTTAGCCCTTTAAAATGACCCACACTGGCATTTAAAAAACAAAGATGTTTAGGATGATGTTTGATGTGAAAAACAAAAGGAAGTAGACTGCTCAACTCAGTTGGAAAATAATGGGGTCTTTTATAATTAGACATCAATCGTTTAGACAACCAAATGGTTTTAATTCATCTTGAGAAAATTGTAGGACTAGCCTTGTTCATTTCCCCTCCCAGTCTTGCAGCTATGCCTAACGGTGTAACATAGTCTAAGTATATACTCTAATTCCAGTAATTCCAGTGACTGTTTGTTCAGCTGCTTCTGTGTACCTGGGATGTGTTCTAGGTACCAAGGTTACTATTGTAAAGTGAACAGGAAACTCTCAAATTGTTTACCATATATTTGAGGAAACACACACATCAGACCTAACTATAGCAATATGATCATAATGAATCAGAAAAATTAGAGAATGTGGGACAATGGAAAGAGTCTAGTACTGTGTGATTTTGGTCAAATCAACAGTGGTGACAATCAACAATAAAGCACTTTATGGTTCATAGGACATATTTATTATTGAGCTTTGTTTTTTAATCTAAAGATTAAATCCTTTGCAGCAGGTATTGTTATTTAAGGTTAATATTTAAAGTTCAGAGAGATGAAGAGATTTTCCCAATATCATAAAACTAGTAGGTGGTGGAGCCAAGATGGAGTCCAATTGTTCCATTAGGTTGAACCGTATGAAAATTTTTGACCTACAATATAGGTGATTTCACACGTTCAACATGTAGTTCAGAGCTCTTTGTGCCCTATAGAAACTACCTCACTAAGAAATAGAAAAAAAGTGGGTTTTTTTTTCCTTTTTCCTTCACTATTCTCACACAGCCACTCAACATAACACTTCTGACACAAGATATGTGAGATTTTTTTCCCTACACACTAAGCAGTCAATTCTCTAGTGGAAACCATCTGGGTGTCCTCTAATTTAATTCAATTTTGACACTACCTACCTGGAGATAGTGTTAGATCCCACAGGTTGAGAGCTCAGTCCCGCAAGACTGCTCCCCACTTCTGATGCCAATTGCAAGCACAGGTTGTAACCTCTGCTTCTGCCTGACTAGTTATAAGTTGGAGTTCCGACAACCCTCTTCCCATTCATTTGATCAACTTGCTAGAGCAGCTCACAGAATTCAGGGAAACATTCATGTTTCTTGGTTTATTATAAAACAATATGACAAAGGATATATATGAATAGCCAGATGGAAGACATGCATATGGGATGAGTTATATGAGAAGAGGCACAGAGCTTCCATGCCCCCTCCAGGCATGCCACCTGTCAGGAACCTCCACATGTTCAGCTATCTGGAAGTTCTTTGAACCTGTGTTTTGGAGGGTTTTATGGAAGCTTTGTTACATAGGCATGATTGATTAAATCATTGACCATTGGTCATCAGCTTAACTTTTAGTCCCTCTTCCCTCTCCCACCCCAGGTCGGGGGTGGGGCTGAAAGTCCCAACCCTCTAATCATGCCCTGGTCTTTGCAAGATTAGCCCCCATCCTGAAGTTGTATAGGGGCCCCCAGCCACCAGCCATTTTGTTAGCATACTAAAGATACTCTTATCACTCTGGAGATTCCAAGGGTAATTTTAGGAGCTTTTATGTCAGGAAACAGGGAAGAAGATCAAATATATATTTTACAATATCATGCTCAATTTAGGCTTTCCATCCATAAAATTATGAGTTCGAGCTTGCTGATACAGAGGAGGCTTTTCAGTAAGGACAAAGAGGAAGAGGCTGCTTTGATAGTCAGAGTCAAGCAGCAGCCTTTCTCTTTATCCCTCGCTGTCCTTTAAATATGAAAATACTTTTTAATATGAATCACAGCTTATCCCAACTTCCCTCTTTCTGAGTATATGGCATATATTAGGGCAGTGGTTCTGTAAGTATAATCCTGAGACTAGCAGCATCAACATCACCTGGGAACTTAGAGATGCAAATTTCAGTAGATCTGGCCCCACCTCAGACCTACTGAATCAGAAACTCTGGAGGTAAAACCCAAAGATCTGAGTTTTAACAAGCCTTCCAAATGCATTTCATGAATGCTACAGTTTAATAATTGCTGCATTTGGTATAATTTGTTGGCCTAAACCTGTGAGATTCAACGTGTGCAGATCCATACTGCCCTAACTAGTATGTATAGGCAAATAAATTGTACTTTATATTTTAAAGCTACCACCTTTCACATTAATAAAAGCGATTCTGAAAGGGTTAATGCTCATCCAAGGGCAGGAGGTGAAACAACCCAGGACAGACTTCAGGGGAAAATGAAAGTTAATAATTTTGATCATAAAAAAAACCCAAATAATTTCATTTTAACTGGAAAAATCTAAATGATACATGAATAATACCACTTGGATTAATTTAAAGAGAGAATTCAAACTTGGCTGGCTTAACAGGAAAAAAAGGGAAGATTGGAATGCTATATTTGTGCCAGTGCTACTAGCATGAAAAGCTTTGAAAAATAATTAGAAAGCAACTACTGCAGGAGTTCATCTCTTTCTCCCTTACATAATAAAAACCTTAATCTTGTACTTATGCTTGTTCCTACCAGCCCATAATTTTAACTATTTAAGCATAAATTGACAAAAAGGAGCATAAAATTGTGGGTTTCCCAAAGCCCGATGTTATAAATAGGAGAGAGAAAAAACTGAGATAAAATAGAAATGCCCAAAATGGTTTTATTTTAATGGAAAATTGATTCATAGCTTATTTTTTCCATTATTTATGAAAATGTCCTTGTCTTATACTTTAACCCATCATTATGAACTCTTTATTTAATTTGGAAACTTCTTTGAGGTATATTAAAAATATGCATAGTATGTTGAAAGAAATTTCAGTTATGTTTTTTGATCACTATTGACATATTTCCCAATTAGGTAACTGTTAACATTATGATTTCCTCTGTCTATATTTTGTAGTTCTTATGTACATTATATGATGTAATGCATTCTACTTCAATGCAGTGTTTCTATAGAAAATTTTACTTTTCAAAGGGCAAAAGAAACTCCATTAGTTTTTATTCTATTTTGCTACATCCCAGTTAATTTAAGCTCCTATTGAATATTTTTAAATGGGTAATGTACACACCAGCTCATAAAGTGTGTTTGTGTGTGTGTGTGTGTGTGTGTGTGTGTGTGTGTGTGTGTCAGAGTGTGAAATAAGTGGTCAGTATATTCTTATTTCCCACTTGAAAAATTGACTTTTTTAATGTAACTTCTTTACATCTAAACAGGTTAAATTGAGGTGTTCTTAGTTTGATAGAGTGGTTGCATTTTTTTGTTCCTATTAATCTACATTTGAGTAGGTCTACCCTTAGACATATGATACTATTTCAGTCTTTAAAAATACTTATTTATTTCTCATCTATTTGATAGTGTCTTTAAAAATACTCATTTATTTCTCATCTCTTTGATAATATTGCCTCTGTAATTCTCTGGACATTTGACAAGAAGTCTTAGAAGAGGTGATTTTCTGTGATTTTCTATGGATATGAAAATAGCCCTGCCTTACATTGAATTCAAAATTAATCAGACTGAAGAAACTGAAAATGTATATGTTTGTGTTTTTGTTTTTAGGTGGATTATGTTTTTACAGATAAGACTGGAACACTCACTGAAAACAGCATGGAATTCATTGAATGCTGCATAGATGGGCACAAATATAAAGGTGTAACTCAGGAGGTTGATGGGTTATCTCAAACTGATGGACCTTTAACGTATTTTGACAAAGCAGATAAGGTGGCATTTTTTTATAATACCATTTTATTTGAGAAATCTATCTGTGTATGCATGTGTTAACCCTGCATAATGGGAAGAAATTTTTCAGTAGGCATATAACATAGACTTTTGAATAGCCATTTGTTTATTCTTTTGGCTTCACCTTTCTTGTTTTACTGACATCTCTGAAATTTGTAAAGTAGTATAATTTACAAGTAGAGGGAATTGTGGGAAATGACATTTGGGTAAAAGCTTACCTGTCCATGTGATCATAATTTTTTGTGCTTTGTCTTTCCAAATATAAGCTCCTTCAAGAATGATGTCTATTCAAATGATTAAAGTCCCAGGAGTATCTAGGCATTAAATGAACCAGAGTCTCCCTACACATGAACTATTGCTAGATTGTGAATTAAATACTGAATGAGCTCTTTTAGACCATGAAGAAGTCACTGCTTTTGTTTAGGTGGCCCTATAATAACCTGAATGAGTTAACGCAGCCTTTAGGGTACACTAGCTGAGAACCAGGAACTCTTTTGGGTACTAGGAGAATGATATATTGTTTATTTGAGTATTAGGAATTTATAGCATTATGTTACTCAGTTTTATTGAGGTTATAACATTCTCTCACATTAGTATCTTTTTCTGCTCACTGCCTAGTTACTGAGTGATCAAAGTAAAAAATAATAGCGATTCTTCTGTTGCTGTTCCACAGAATCGAGAAGAACTCTTTCTGCGTGCCTTGTGTTTGTGTCATACTGTAGAAATTAAAATTAATGATGCTGTTGATGGAGCTACAGAGTCAGCTGAATTTACCTATATCTCCTCTTCACCAGATGAAATAGCTTTGGTGAAAGGAGCTAAAAAGTAAGTACTGAGAAAGTGAAATCACAAGAGGACAGAAGTTATTTTGGTTTTCCCTGTTTGCTTCAATAACCTTATTGTGTACATCTCCTGTTATTTAATATAAAAAATGTGCTTTATCCAGAAGTTTGTGGAAAATTCCCAAACCTAACCAATTAAGACCAAAAAAAAAATAGTGATGCATAGATATCAGTTGCCTTACTATTTATGCATGCCAGCCAGAAGTCTGAATGTTCATATTATATTTTGAAAATCATACAACAGTGACCACTTTTTGTATAACGCATGTTATTTCTGAACTACTCCCAGCAATTTTGGTGTCATTTGATAACTGACAGTCCAGTTTTACCCATGAGGCCCAGGATGATTACATGGCTAAAAGGTCACCTAGTGTGTTAGCTGCAGAATTGGAACTACAAATTGCCTCTCCCTTGGTTACAATAATTTGTGGCTGAGCATCGACTTGCTCTGTGTTATCAATTCATCCAGGAAAAGAAAGTGTAGCTCTAGGTTGAGATTATATATATGAAAGCAAAGAAAAGAATAAGTAAGCATGAGTAGCCCCAATGCAAGGGAAAATTAATTGTTCTATACAGGTACACTAAGGTCTTTTTTATTGTTTTTGATAGGTACGGGTTCACATTTTTAGGAAATCGGAATGGACATATGAGAGTAGAGAACCAAAGAAAAGAAATAGAAGAGTAAGTAGCTTTGTGTTTGATGTTTGTCAGTCACTTCCTAACCCCACAGTCAACTTTAAATGGATTCAGGCAGGGCAGCAAAGGAAATTGATGCCCCTATAAATATAGGACTCTGCTCTAACAGTTCAGAGTTTTATATAAATTTAGTTGGAGTAGAAGCCATTTTTCATAGAATGGCAAAAATGGTGATTGGCGGTAGAAATTCCAATTTGGTTCACATATGGGTCTAGTAGCCGGAAAGAGAGTCTGCATGGACTATTTCTGAAATCTAGATGCCATTTTAGGTCTCAAACATGCTTCAGGAAAAATCAGTCAACATACATTAAACCTTCTGCTGTCCAGAACCCTAGCAATCACTCTGGGATTGTAAGCGCAGCCCATAATGGCAGCTTTGGTGTGAACCAGAAGATTTGTCTTGTTCTAGATGTTCAGGTGTGAACCTCAGGGCTAGTACTCTGATGCAGCAGAGTTTCCACCTTTCCTCTTTTGCCACAAAGACCCCAATGAGCAAAGCTACTTCGGCTTAATTAGGCTCTGTGATTAATTTAAATTTCTTCATCTGAACTTGAAATGTAATTATCTTACCTGAGTTCCGTTCTGGCCCCTATGGTTTCCTGAGACCCATCTCAGAAACCTGTAATATCTGTAAAGGTGCTTTGGGTAATGTATCCTTGGGAAAGGATACTCAAAAGCCCAGGGAAAGGACATCTGACTGCCAAGGACCCAGGGTCATTGTTGGAGTTCAGATTCTAACCAGTCCACAACAGTGCCCCTATCTGGCCAACACCAAAGAAGATGCTACATGTAAATATCTTACATAAACATACGCCCCAAAACCAATGGCTCCCTACTTCCCACCAAAAACAAGCCATATAGTGGATATTTTTATGTTAAAAACATGTATCCAAGTCGTTTATTTTAAAGAAAATATTCTCTTGCACTCTTTGTAATAATTAACTCTTAACTCTTCTGTATCCCTTCATCTGATTAATTGTTCAGCCATCCATAGACAAATCTGATCAATCTCATGTCATTCCACAGTTTAAACCCCTTATTGGCTTTCTGTTGTTCTTAGGATAAAATCCCAAATGGCCTACAGAGTTCAGTTTCCAGCCTCTGCTTACATTTCTTGCTTCATCTCCTGCTGTTTTCTCATCAGTGAGTTTTTCGGGCATTAGTGAACTACTTAAAGTCCCCTGTCAGCCATGTTCTCTCATGATGCTGTGCCTTTGCACATGCTCTTTCCTCTACTCAGAATGCCATGGTCCTCATTCTTCATCATATTAGTCTTATAGAACCCAGCTCAGGCACAGCCTCTTCCAGGAAACCAGCCTTCAAATGGCTTCCTTCTGTGTTCTCCCATCTCCTCTGTGAGTGCCTTTATTATAGTATTCAACAGACTTTGAGAGTAGTTATTATCCTCTGTCTCCGTTATCATATAGTGAGCTCCTTGGCAGAATCATCTTTGTTTCCAGCACCTAGCAGTGTGCCTGGCACATAGTAGGCACTCCATAGATACTAGGAAAATAATTGGCAGAGTGGGACTATTTCTAGACCCCTCCAGATATAGCTTAGTGGGATAGCTCTTTGTCCTCCATTCCTGTGTAGTCATTCTCCTTACTGTTTTAAGTAATATAGTAAGAGGATATAAATACCTTTAACCAACACTGATGTTCTCTGACAGCATGTTCGGCATGCAGAGAAATTTCAAGATAAGGGAAAGTATCAGTTGTGCACACAACCAGTGATCCTCACCCAAAGAAGAGAGCTATGTGTTCATCTAAGATGTTAAAATATCTTAAGATTTCTATTGTGTTTTATTTTTCACAGTGTGGTCTAGGTATTTTACTTTTCTCATTCCTATTCTCTTAAAGGTATGAACTTCTTCACACCTTAAATTTTGATTCTGTCCGCCGACGTATGAGTGTAATTGTGAAGACTCAAGAAGGTATATATCTTAAAACTTGATTTTTTCCCTTTTTTCAATTGTAGGCATATATGTTAATCAACTGTATCAGGAAAGAGAAACATTTCACATAGTGGTTTTGGATTAGCTAAAGTCATTCAAAGCAGTGGCTTTTGTATGTGCCTTGTATTTATTTAAGGACATATGTTTAGCTTGCCAAACTGTCAGTGACAGAAGCCCTGATACAACAGTATATGCATTCTCATGGAAACAGAACTTTATTCCTCTGCCCTGGATGTACAAACAGGAACCGAAAGGGTGACTTTTGTATGGCTCAGGGTACTGACTAGTCACCAGTAATGTTTCTACGTAGCAACTCAGTATAGTTGGGCAGTTTGGAATTTCTAGTAGGAGGAACCTTGAGTGCAGAGAGTTGCTGGTTATCCCTCCCTCCCCTACTGCTTTACACTACCTGGATGCAGATGAGGTAGAGATGACTAAGGGCTAGGCTTCTGGGAAAGGGCATTGCGGTTTCACACTAGAGCTTGGGCTCTTTGACAGTAAAGCTTGCCCATGGCAGGGCAACTGGTGCCATCGTCCCCAGCTTCCCCATGTCTTTGCAAGGCACCATGGTGGTTTGCCTTCTGCTCAGATTCTGCAACACCCAGGGGGGGAGCACTCCTGCTTCATTTGCAGGCTTTCAGCATGTGTTTCTGTGTGTATGTGTGTGGTGTGCCCAGGTGGTTTGTTTTTAAAATATCCTTGATTTATTTCCCAGTAATTTACTTTTTAGCATTAAATCTGTTCTGAATCCTTTAACGTGAGAACGGGAAATGCAGACGGACTCTTGCAGGAGCATATCCCGCTGTATTCATACTTTGTGGTGTGACTGCAAAGTCATGAAATTGATTTTAGTATGTGACCATGGAATTTGTTTTGTAACTTTTAAACATACTTTAGATGTGTAAGAGGAAATGGAAAAAAAACACTTGACATTTTAAATACTTGCTATTCTCGTGTGTGTATGTCCATATATATGTTGTAAAAATGGTGAAATGTCTGGGGAAGTGGTCTGCAAAGTTCATTGGCCTCAGAACTACACTTTCTAGTTTGTTGAACTCAGCTTCCCTTATAAGGATAAAGTGTATGTCTTAGTGCTCAAATATGATATTCCCTGGATAAATGATCTAAAGCTGCAGTTGTACCAGAATTCTGCAAAGCTATTCTCAAAATTCCAGTAAAAACCATTAAGCCAGCATTTTAAAAGTTAATTTGTATAGTTTATTCAAAATGATATCAGCTTATTTGAACTTGAGTTTGGTCATTGACATCTACAAATGTCATATTCATGGCTCTCTAGGCCATGGCTGACTACATTTTCAAGAATTCAGTTGCAGCTCCTTGACGAAAGCCCAGTCCTTCATGTTTTGCTGGGAGGACTTACATTTTAACAGAGATGTATGTTGTAAACCCTGGCTTATTAGTTGTGTCCGTAATAGCCTGAAGAGGTGGTGAATGTTCTACTGACAGACTAAAGGTCAAGGTGTCTCATTCCATTTAGGTGAGCTTTGCAAGGCAGGCTTAGAATATACAATACCTGGGTGGGAGAAGCTACCTTAATAGTTCCCAATGCCAGTCTTAAAATTCTAAGTCAAGTACTTTGGTTATTTATTTTAGGAGACATACTTCTCTTTTGTAAAGGAGCAGACTCAGCAGTTTTCCCCAGGGTGCAAAATCATGAAATTGAGTTAACTAAAGTCCATGTGGAACATAATGCAATGGTGAGCCTACACCCCTCCTCCTACCAATAAATAAACAGAGAAATGCTAGAGATGACATGTTTATAGGAATCGCTATTTAATTGAATGTTTAAATGAGTTTTTTTTTTCTTTTTATTGCAACATATTATGGGGATACTAATGTTAAGGTTACATACATTGCCCTTGCCCCCCCTAAATGAGTTTTAATTTATTTTTGTGGTCTATTTTTTGTGTTTGGGGATTTAATAATATTACTTTTCTTATTTTAATATAAAACGTTATGCTGGAGCAGGTGTCTGGTCAGAATTTATACCCTTGAAGACTTTTCAAGAATCTTTGTTAAAAGAGCTATTATCTTGTTATTCTGAACCTAATTGAATGTTACCTTTTTAGTTGGAATCTGTTCAATTTTTTAAACTAAAAACATGTCAGAATTTCTATTTTATATGTATGGGTAAAGCAAGAATATTTAAAAAGAGTGGGGATTTTTTTTCCATTATTATGAGGATAACTACAGATTTCCTCCTTTACTTCTAGGATGGGTACCGGACACTCTGTGTAGCCTTCAAAGAAATTGCTCCAGATGATTATGAAATAATTAACAGACAGCTCATAGAGGCAAAAATGGCCTTACAAGACAGAGAAGAAAAAATGGAAAAGGTTTTTGATGATATTGAGACAAACATGAATTTAATTGGAGCCACTGCAGTGGAAGACAAGTAACTAGAAAATGATACTCTTGTTATTTACGTGACCAGTCATTTAGGGTGGAATCTGTCCCAAATTAGTAATTTATTCTCAAGGTTTAAATCTTTGATTTAGCTTTGTTGTCTTTATGGGCTTAAAGATTCATTTATTGTAGCAAGTATGAAAAATTATATCAGATTTTGAACTGTTTGTGGGAATGATTTTTAAGTTAAATACTGTAACTTAGAAGAATGAATCAATTACTAAGATCTTTTGAACATTTACTAAGCCATCAATTTACTTATGCAGGTGTTTATCACATAGCTTTGGCATGTTTAGAGAGGGGTGCTAGACCCATCATTTGAGCTGGTGCCTGAAAGAAGAGCTAAGATTTTGACAGAGGTGAGCAGAAAGGAAATTGAAAGTAGAGGAAACAACATGAGAGCTTGATCTAACCTGGTTTAACAGACCAGAGTGTTTTTGTATACTTTAAAATAATACGCTTTTAACTATACAGGCTGAGCTCTTTCAGACATGATTGCAGGATTCCAGCACTGATCTACTTGAAGTAATAAGTTTAGATTCTCAGTATTTTGGGAGTTTTCTAAAAATTATAAATGCAAATCATAACACTTAACCAAACAAAAGTTACAAACATATGTTGAGCCACATTGGAAGGTATCAATCAAAATTCTAATGAAATTCATTTAGTCTAATTTCATTGTTATTCTATGGCCAAAAGGAACCCAAAGTAAGTATTATTTTTGTATCCTTGCCTTTCAAAATTATACTTAAATTCTCATTCCATTCTTGTGCATTCTTGTTCTTAAAGCTCTTCAGGGATGGGGATTTACTAACTTCTCTCGGTATCTGATTAGAATGTGTTTGGTTTTTTTATATTTTGAACCATATTAAGTGTTTGTGTGGTGAGATATAACATGTCATGAAATTTGCCAAAGTGACAATAAATACAAATGTTTGGTGAGTTTCTGAACATTTAGCTTAGAGTGACAATTCTTAATTCTGCTACTGGATACTATTTACCTCGAAAGGTATCACAAACTTTTCCAAACTTCATTGACTGAAACTCACTTTAGTACGTAAAGCTATGCCAAAGAAAACACTCTCATAATGAATAGGGGATATATAAGAAAACCAACCATGATAAGGAGTCAGGACTCTAGAATTGCTATGAATTGTAAAATACTCTCTTTAGCAAGCCTTTTTGTAGAATCTTGGTAAGGAATTTTTTTTTTTTTTGAGACAGAGTCTCACTCTGTTGCCCAGGCTAAAGTGCCATGGCGTCAGCCTAGCTCACAGCAACCTCAAACTCTTGGGCTCAAGCGATCCTCCTGCCTCAGCCTCCCGAGTAGCTGGGACTACAGGCATGTGCCACCATGCCCGGCTAATTTTTTCTATATATTTTTAGTTGGCCGATTAATTTCTTTCTATTTTTAGTAGAGATGAGGTCTTGCTCTTGCTCAGGCTGGTTTCGAACTCCTGACCTTGAGCAATCCACCCGCCTCGGCCTCCCAGAGTGCTAGGATTACAGGCATGAGCCACTGCGCCCGGCCTTTGATAAGGAATTTTAGAGGATAACAGGGTTTCCTTTGTGTTACCAGGCTACAAGATCAAGCTGCGGAGACCATTGAAGCTCTACATGCAGCAGGCCTGAAAGTTTGGGTGCTTACTGGGGACAAGATGGAGACAGCAAAATCCACATGCTATGCCTGCCGCCTTTTCCAAACCAACACTGAGCTCTTGGAACTAACCACAAAAACTATTGAAGAAAGTGAAAGGAAAGAAGATCGATTACATGAATTGTTGATAGAATATCGTAAGAAGTTGCTGCATGAATTTCCTAAAAGTACTAGAAGCCTTAAAAAGTAAGAAAGTACATCAGTTTCTTATATTTAGACATTGGTACAGATGTAATTCATAGCTGTTTAAGCAACAAGCACCATTTTCTATAATTTGTCATTTTCTATTTGTAGGTGTTTTATATTTACAAGTTAAAATCTTCCCTGAGACTTGGCTAATGGCCCATTTGAAATTATTTGGCACTTCCCACTTCTCTTTTAACTTAAAAGAAAACTCAGCATTTCTCAGGGTTTAGAAAAATAGTTCAATTTTTAAATGTTTAGAGTATGGGTATTTAATATCGATATTCTGACCTGGTCTATGTTAAGAAAAAATATTCCTTTTCGTGGTCTCTTAAATTGAATGTAATAAAATCAGTCTCTATAATAGTTTCTTGCACTTTGAGTTCTGGAACACTTTTTTATAGATTCTCATGCCCCAGAACTCCAAAGGGAACCAAATACTTGTTAACATGACCACTTTGACTCTGCTTTCAGCTAGCTGCTTGGGAAGAACTTGTGGAATTTAAGAGTGTCAAGGAAAGCCACTTGGCCATAATAATTTAATGCCCAGCCATACGTCTTCTGTACTTCCCATCGATCAAGGCTCAGCCTTGTCTGAGCCAATTACTTGAATTTTACCTTGGCTATAAGCAAATTGATTTCCTTTTTTGGAATGCTATTGAATTTGCTTGCACTAACTCCAGAGGCCCCTAAGCAATATTATTTTCCATTTCTAGAGCATACGTTGTGTTCCACGAACAGTGTTAAGTGCTTTGTATGATTATTCTCATTTAATAATATTAACAACCTAGTTCAGCAATCTTATTTTCTTCATTTTACAGATAGGGAAGCTGAAGCTCAGCAAGATGAAATGGCTTGTTCAAGATCACTCAACTATTAAGGGATTGAACAAGTCTATCCAATTCCGGGGCCCATGCTTTTAAACTATGCTATATCTAGATCCTCTTCTCTAATGTATAAACTATGCTATATGTTATGCTATATGTTAATGTATAAACTATGCTATATCTAGATCCTCTTCTACACTGAACTTTAAAAATGAATAGCCCACTAAACGTTTGTACCCCCATACTATGCTGAAATAAAAAAAATGAATAGCCCAAATTCACAAAGCTATGGCCAATTCTAAAATAGCTGTTGTTCTTTTGGTATTTGGGCATCAGTGAGAATAAACAGGCTTTTATTAATTGCCCAGGAGAAATACTTCCTTTCTTTAGCCAAATAGTACTTATAAAGACAGTCCAAATTATGTGAATTTTATTTGTCCTTTTGTCTTAGTCTGCTTGGGCTGCCATAACAAAATACCATAGATTGGGTGGCTTAAACAACAGAAATTTATTTATCACAGTTCTGGCGGCTAAAAGTCTGTGACTGGAGTGCCAGCATGGCTGGTTTCTGATGAGGGCCTTCTTCCTGGCTTGCAGATGGCTGCTTTCTTCCTGTGTCCTCACATGGCAGAGGGAGTTCTCGTGTCTCTTCCTCTTCTAAGGGCAGTAAACCAATCATGGGGACCCCACCATCATTTACTCATCTAAACCTAATTACCTCCCAAAGACCCTGTCTCCTAATACCATAACATTGGGAGTTAGGGGTTCAACAGATAACATTTTAGAAGAATCCAATTTAGTCCATAACAGGCACAAATCCCATCGTGAAGGCCCCACCCTCTTGACCTTGTCTAAACTTAATCACTTCCTAAAGGCCCCATCTCCAAGTAACATCACATTGGGGGTAGGGCTTCAACATATGAACTTTGGAGGAACAGAGTTCTGTTCATAGCACCATTTAACAGCTCTGGGGCACTTTTGCAAAAGCCAAGGTATATGGAAAACTTATTACCCCATCACCATCTCAGATCAACTCTTCCTGGTTATCTGTTTGGAGTCAGGCACAGGTTGTTCCCCATTTACAGAGGCTTCTGACCCAGAATTGCCTTTCTCAGCTTCTTCTGCTCCTTTGCGCCTTCCACTTCAAATCAGCCCCTAAGTCTTATCCTGCTCCCATTCTCACCACAAGTGCCCCACATCAGAGGCCTAGTATCTCACACCTCAAATCCCTTATGCCCCTCTGCCAGGTTAGTGGTCTTTAAGTGAAGCACTGTTTATATCACAACCATGGTCTGAAACCTATAGTGGTTCTCCATTACCCAGAGATTCAGGTACACCAAAGGCCTTAAGTGACCTTTTCACTTTGCTTTCCCAGTATGCCACAGCATCCATTCTCTCCCTTCACCTCTTTCTTCCCTATCTTGCAAGTCCCACTTTAGATATCACACCACCAAGAATCCACTGTTCTTTCCTGTGTGATTTATTATCCCAATAACTGGGTGTTAACCATTTATTATCTTGTTTGGTCCGGTATGTTCTCTCATGTATGTTTCTGTCACTCTGAGGAGATTTTCTATTCTCTAAAAAAAAGATTAGTCAATAATTCTTTGTATTCTCCTATATGGCCTACTTATAGTTGGTGCTTACAAATATTGCTTGATTGATTATTGAGCTGCTGTTTTCTGGCCAGTAAGCCAGCTATATGAGTAAGGGAACAAAGAGAACACGTGATGGTTGTTTCTTTAATTAGTAAATAAAAAGTGCTCATAAAATTATGAAGCAAAATATGGATAAGTACAATATATTATGGTGTTAGCAGTATACACCGAAGAAATAATGGAATAAAGGAATGTTGAGGTATATTAGGCCCTCACTGTTAAAAGTTTGGTCCATAGCATAGCAGCTCCATTGTCACTGGGAAGCTTATTAGAAATGCAAAATCTCATGTCCCACCCCAGACCTACTGAAACAGAATCTGCATTTTAACAAGATCCCCAAGTGATTCCTTTGTACATTAAACGTTTTATAGCATTAAATTAGATAGCTGAATCTGTAACTATGAGACACTTCTGTGTCTAATGCTTCTACTGCAGTGGTTCTCAAATGGCACACAAGATTTCCCGAACAAAAATTGAATAACCACTGTTTTTTTAATTGCAAAAAGAATTTTAATTGGTAGAATTTTCTCAGTTGTAAGTTTTCCCCCATATATTTTTCTTAAATACTTGTCACCCATTACATTTGTCTTTCCTAGTACCTAATACCTCTTAGTCCTGGCATAAGAACCACCTAGAGAGCTTTTAAAATATGCCTGCGTATAGCCAAGCCCTGCCCAAGACACTGTGATTTAATTGGTCTGGGGATGGATTCCAGGCATAGACAATTTTTTAAAGCCACCCAGATATTTCTAACAGTAAGATTAGGGTTGGGAACCACTAAGCTAGTATAAATAATACTTGTTTAAGAACTATGTATCAGTATTGTATGGCATTGTTTAATGAACATCATGTCTTTTAGATACTGTCATATTTGAGAGTATGGATAGGTATTTTCACTCAGGCAAAGATATTTGAGAAAGGTCTCTATGATTTGTTTACCCTAAAACCATTTTGTCTTTTCCCCATGTTGTTAGGGAGTTTCAATTAACTGATTTTTTGTCTTCATATCAGAGTTTGAGTGACTGATCTGTAATGACAAACATTCACCTTGAGTTTCTTATACAAAGGCAGGCTGCTCAACCTCCTTTATTTCTATACCTTTTATGAAATAGAACATACCATCATCTACATGGGCAGTTTGAGTCTCAAAAATGTGATTGAGGGCCAGGCGTGGTGGCTCATACCTGTAATCCTAGCATTCTGGGAGGCCAAGGCGGGCGGATCGCTCAAGGTCAGGAGTTCAAAACCAGCCTGAGCAAGAGCGAGACCCCGTCTCTACTATAAATAAAAAGAAATTAATTGGCCAACTAAAAATATATATAGAAAAAAAATTAGCCGGGCATGGTGGCATATGCCTGTAGTCCCAGCTGCTCGGGAGGCTGAGGCAGAAGGATTGCTTGAGCCCAGGAGTTTGAGGTTGCTGTGAGCTAGGCTGATGCCGCGGCACTCTAGCCCGGCAACAGAGCGAGACTCTGTCTCAAAAAAAAAAAAAGTGTGATTGAAGGTCACTGTTGTGCCGTTATTAGAGGCAGTTGCTTCTTTAGAATGAAGGATCAAGTAATCATATTAATAACTCATCTTATCTGGGACCCTCCTCTTTGTAGTTAAAAAAAAAATCAAGATTCTATATAGAAATGTATAATAGATTCAAACACAGCATTGGTTTTCTTTTTCAGAGCATGGACAGAACATCAGGAATATGGATTAATCATCGATGGCTCCACATTGTCACTCATACTAAATTCTAGCCAAGACTCTAGTTCAAACAATTACAAAAACATTTTCCTACAAATTTGTATGAAGTGTACTGCAGTGCTCTGCTGCCGGATGGCGCCATTACAGAAAGCCCAGGTAACTCTAGACATTAGTTAACATTCCATTCTGGATACTTCTGTACACATATGTGCAAATGTTTCATTTTCTTTTATTTTTTTTCTTCTTCAAACAGCCATTATTACTGTATAATTTCTTCTTCCCTGTCTTCTTCCTCTTTGTGATCAAACTCAGAAGTCTTCCCCCATTTTGAATTAAACCCATGATGCACCTTGTTGTCCTCTCAAGTTTGCTATCCAATTGTTCACTTTCCAGACTTCTCTCTCTAATGAGAGCTTCGTACCTGCTGCCTCTATTCCACTGCTTCTAGGTCCCCTATAACATTAGCCCCATGCATTCTTTTTGTTCTTCTTACTCTGTTGTCTTGCTTGCAAGCAAACGGCCCAATCCCTTGTCCTGTGTCTACCATTCTCTTTCTCATTTCTCCTTTGCAATTGACACTATCAATTATGTCCTCTTTAAAACTCTCCTTCCTTTGTTTCTGTGATAGCCTGTGGTCCTGGTGTTTTTTATTCTCTTTGACAACCTAGTGTCTTTTTTATTTTGTATTATCCTCTATATTCTCCCTAATAATCAGTTTTTTTTAGGGCAAAGTTAATCTTTCTGTTTTTTACTTTATGGACTATCTCTTTGGATAGACATCCATTTCTCTGACTTTCTTTGATAAATCTCTGGCCCTGGAAAGGCTCAGTGGCTCATGCCTGTAATCTCATCACGTTGGGAGGCTGAAGCGGGAGGGAGGATTGCTTGAGGCCAGGAGTTTGAGACCAGCTTGGGCAATATAGCGAGACCCCATCTTTACCAAAAATAAACAAACAAGTAGCTGGGCTTGACACCTATAGTTCCAGCTGTGCGGGAGGCGGAGGCAGGAGGAGAGCTTAAGCCCAGGAGTTCAAGCCTGCAGTGAACTCCAGTCTGGGTTCAGAAGAAATCTCTGGCCCTGACTTTTTCTTGACGTTCAGTCTCCTATTTCTAGCTGTCTGCTAGACAGCTCCATATGGGATTCCCTACTGTCACATTAAATTCCAGTGTCCAAGACAAATCTTATAATTTTCTATGCAGACTGGTTTGGTTTTTCCCTTGCCTTACATTATTTCTGTTACCGGTGCCATCTTTCTTTGCTCCCTAGGTCTTAAAACTACCTTTGATCTTCCTCCTCTCCCTCCATATTTAGTCATCATATCTTGTTATTCCCACCTTTTTTCATAGCTCTCATTTTGATGCCATCTTTTGAAACCTTTTACTGCCAGCCTAGTCTAAACTCTTATAACTTTACACACAGACTGTTTGATTTAGTGTCCTCACTGGTCTCCTCGCTGATCTCCTCACTTATACTCACACACCTTCAATCTCTTTCCCCACACTTCCAAATTAATGTTATTAAAACACTACTCTTCCCATGATATATTCTTTCTCAGACACTTTCAGTGGTTTCATAGTCCCTTAGGACCAAAGGGTAGATGACTGAATGTGGCACTTCGGACTCCCCCAGTGTCCCTTAATGTGTCTCTGCATGGTTGTGTCCATAACCACTCTGTTATCCAGCATAAATTCTCCACTCCTGTTGGTTGTTCTCTCTTTGTTTCTCTTCCATGTTCTATGCTCAGGGCAGCTTCCCAAACTTTTCTCATATCATTTCCTCATCTGGAATTCTCTCTGAATTCCCCTGGTCTAACAAAAATTTTACTCATAATAAAACCCAGCTCAAGAGCCACCTCCTGTATGCTTCCTTTTCCAGCTCACACAGCCAAAATTGATCTGCCTCACCTTGCTTCTTTGTGTTCACTGGGTACCAGGAAATTCAGAGTCTCATTTACATATTTTTTCACTTTTGGATACACTGTAGGATATTCTTTCATATGTAATTTTGCTGCCTCACATTGTTTAGCCAATTGCTCTAGACCAGAGGATGGCTGCATTTGTGGCTTCTCCTTGCACACGACACCACACACACACTCACACTCACACAAAACACAGACCATCCTACTTGGGGCTTTGCCTCTGTCTACCTTCTAGCTCACAGTCCCCACTGCAATCACAGGCTCTTCTTCTCTACAATCTTGAAAACCTCACTTGGCCCCAGCTGTGGAATCAGATCCAGCCAGTATCCATAGAAATCTGTCCCCTTAGTTTGAAGCTTGCCTCCAAAAGTGATTTCTATCTCATCTATCTCTTTTTCTCTTTCTCTCTCTCTTCTTTCTATTGCTCTTTCTTTTCACCTTCACTAGGTGCTGCTTTAAATTGCTTACCTGGGTTTTGACTGTTTCACTGCCCAGGCAGGTATGTGAATGCCTAACCACATCCTGCTTGCCCCACCCTGAAATGAACATGGCTCCCCTTGAGTTTCAGTCCTCAGTCTGTTTTATTTCTCTCACTATAGTCACTTTTTCAAGGGCTTCACCTACTCATTTGTCATGTCCAAATAGGTGATGTTCAAGTCACTATGTCCAATCCAAATCTTTGGGGTTCTACTTCTTCAACTACTTACGAAAACACATCTTCTTGGGTGTGTCATTATCACCCCAACTCTGCCTTCTCTAGAGCCCAACCATCATTTTCCTTATCATCTTCTATTTCTATGACTGAGCTCACTGTACTTTCAGGTTTCTAGATTGAAAACCTTGAAGTCTGTGTTGACTTCCCTCCTGTTTTATTCTTCCATGTGATCTCTGTCCATTTTTTAGTACACTGTGTGTTATTCCTTTTTTTAAATTCCCTTCCAGGGCCAGGCCTTTAAATAGCTCATTGAACTCCACCTGTAACTAGTCACATAACTTCTCTCTTTGCCCAGTCTTGCTTTCCTCCAGTTCGTCCTGCATCCTGCTGTCACTTTCATAATATCACTCCCCGTTGATCTGGCATCAGATATATTTGTCCATGCCCCCTATCTAAAAAACTCATTGATTGGTCAAGCCAGATCTATTTTCTCAGCATGTACTATATTTACCTGGCTGTATGCCTTTGTACCTTTGTATATGCTATTCTGTTTCTCTGTTATATTCCCCTCTTCCCCATCCATTTTGTTTTTTGTTTGTTTGTTTGTTTTTTTGAGACAGATTCTCACTCTGTTGCCCGGGCTAGAGTGAGTGCCGTGGTGTCAGCCTAGCTCACCTAACCTCAAACTCCTGGGCTCAAGCAATCCTTCTGCCTCAGCCTCCCGAGTAGCTGGGACTACAGGCATGCGCCACCATGCCCGGCTAGTTTTTTCTACATATTTTTAGTTGGCCAATTAATTTCTTTCTATTTATAGTAGAGATGAGGTCTCGCTCTTGCTCAGGCTGGTATCGAACCTCCTGACCTTGAGTGATCCTCCCACCTCAGCCTCCCAGAGTGCTAGGATTACAGGCGTGAGCCACCGTGCCCGGCCTGGTTATCTAATATTCTTGTACTCATAACCTATCTCTACTACTTCATTATATGCTTCTTAAGATGTGTGACCAAGCCTTATATCTTTTTCTGATCTTAGCACATTGCTTTCCATAGTGCATTGCAAGCAGTTATAGTTGATGAATGAATAGTTTTTTGGTAAAATTATTTCTTTTTCATGAAAGCTATCCTAAAGATTGAGGGGAAGATCTTAATCCAGTTGACCTGGGACTCAGTGAAAAACTCTCTGTTTACCTGTATAAATCCTTCATGATTTTATAGTCCATGATCATATGGCCTTTTATGTTTCCACAATGACAAGTTTTACTCTTTTTAATCTATATTTTTATGCAGAAAAAATGATAATTTTACTGCTTTCCCTAGACTTTTCCTGGCAGTTTTTCTTCCTCGAGGTGAAAATCATTACTGTATATGGTATAATTGTTGTTATTAGTTAACCAGTATTGTAGCCCAAAAACAAATTTAGTTTGGGTTCTTTAATTTTGTCTTTGAATCTTTTAACTTACAGGTTATTTCTGACAGGCTTTTAAAAAGTTTTTAAGAAGAACCAAATGAGGGAGGGACTGGGGGAAAGCTGGCATTTCACAGTCACATCATATTTGTGGTAAATGGTTTGGATATATGTTTTTTGGTGCAATTTAATATAACTAAAACCTGATTGAATTCTGTTAAAAGAAATAACTACAGAGTGCTTTAGCCTCATATAAATTATTTTTAATCACTTCAGTTATGTTGAAAATGGATTTCATTTATGTTAACTGGTCAGAGAAATTGTGAGGACAGAATTTTTGCAAAGCATTATTTAGCTACTGAATTATTTAAAGTTTTTAAAACTGCTAGATTGCAAGGAGTTTTGAGGGTTGCTACATTAAACAGCAATTATTTTCTAAAACATAGGGTAGGAGGGCATCTGCTTACCCAGTACACTTCCCTCAAGTAACTGCCAAGAGGTTTTGGAGAACCCCAAGGCAGAAGTGTTTTAATACCAGGGATTAACATTTTATTCAGTACCTGCCATGAACACATCACTGAACTACGTAGTAGAATTTACACATCTTGAATAAACACTTGGAATAGTGACAGGGTTTGTACACATGTCTTGGGCAACTTTTTGCAAATCTCTCCCCCTTTAAAATGCCCCTTTTAAAATATAGCTACTTGTAGGAAAGTTCTAACCATATTGAGTAGTAAGAGATTTAGTAAAGTTTAGTTGGCAACCAGATGGGTATAAGAATTTAACATTAGATAAGTTCCTGGGAATTAGGGTTGAGGTGCTCCTAGGGAAGATGGAAGTGTCAGCAGGGAGGAGAGAGTAAGAGGTAACCAAAAACATTTTTCTCTGACTTCCTATTTTTGTTCTAGTGGGCCCTGTACGTGATTCAAGACTATTATATATGCAGTTGGCCCTCTGTATCCATGCATCCTGCATCTTTGGATTCAAACAACCATGGATCAAAGATACTAGGAAAAAAAATCCAAAACAATAAAAAATAACAATACAACAACAAAAATACAAATTAAAAAACAAATATTTACATAGCATTTACATTGTATTAGATACTATTTTTTAAGTAATATACAGATGATTTAAAGTATGAGGGAGACTTTGGTATCCATGGAGAGTTCTGGAACCAATCCCCTGCGGATACCGAGGGATGACTGTATATGCACAAGCTACCTTTCTGTTTGCAAGGCTACCATTTACAAGTGTGAATGAGGCATAAATCCCTAAAGTAGTCCAGTCTCAGATTCTGTTTTGACCTTTTCTGTACCTCTTTTGTATTTAATATTTAGATTGTCAGAATGGTGAAGAATTTAAAAGGCAGCCCAATAACTCTGTCGATAGGTGATGGTGCCAATGATGTTAGTATGATCTTGGAATCCCATGTGGGAATAGGTAAGAAAATTCTAATGAGATAGCAGCTGTAAGGTATCATTATTGCTTTTAGGTAGAGTGGTCTTATATTCTAAAGAGATTGTTTTGGTTGCTCATCTTAAATTTGAATTTTGTAATGATAATTGTTAATTGAATGAAAGTCCTCATCTGATAATGGAACATGTGCAACCCAAGGTTCTACTCCTGGCGGGAATGTAGCAATACAAAGTTAGAGGATATTTTTAGATGAGCCAAGTAAAGTGAATTTCCCAAACCTATTGGCAACATAATTGATTGTTTTCTCTCACTTTGACAGTATGCGTGAAATTTTATTGATTTTCTGCCCCTGGCCAGATTGCCTGCTTATGTTGCTGTACTATATCTTTTGAGATTCTTAGCTGTTTAGGGCTAAGAAATGATAATTGGTTGGCTAGTGTTCAACAAGGCAGTATTTATGGGTGGTTTGAGCTATAGTGTTGAATTTATATGTTGATATTCAACAACAGCTTTTCTACCAGCTGTACCATTTTTTTTTTTTTGGACAGGGGGCTGGGGGCAGATATGGAATGAATATCTTGGAAATCATTGTACTACAGTTTAGATTCCCAGTTATTTTTTCCATTTGGAAGTAGTCCTGTTTAGTGTAGAAGTCTTAAGTTCCCCTCATTGGTTATTCATCATGGAAATGGCCCAAAGCTGTTTGAGCTCGTGGTACCCTTGGGCTGCTAGTTAGAATTTCATTCAGTGTGAGGATTTCACCATTTTCTCACTGAACTTCTAGAGCACAAACTGCAAGTTTCTGAATTGCCTTAATATAGCACCTAGTATAGTGTTATGCACAATTAAGTACTTAATGAGTATCTTAAAAATAATTTTCAGGTTGAATTTTTTGCTTCCAGATAATGTTTGCCTTTTAATGATTGAAATAATGGTTCATTTAATACTTTTATATTGTGTAACAAATGAGTGGTTACCAATTAAACTTAGTTTCCTTTTATTTGGTAAGGTTCAGTGTCACTGTTAAAGAAAACCCTTTTTGGTTAAAAAAAAAAGCAAAGCTAAACTATACAATTAAACTATAACATTTAAGCAAGTTGAAAATATGAAAATAAACCAGGGAGTTGTTTATTCTATAAAATACTCACCCTGTAGAGATATTTTCTTTTTAGGTATTAAAGGCAGAGAAGGTCGCCAAGCAGCCAGGAATAGCGATTATTCTGTTCCAAAGTTTAAACATTTAAAGAAACTGCTTTTGGCTCATGGACATCTATATTATGTGAGAATAGCACACCTTGTACAGTATTTCTTCTATAAGGTATGTGATAAAATATTTGTAATTTAATTTCCGTTTAATTCAGCATTAGCTCAGATTGGTCATGGTTTTATTCTTTCTTTTTACATGCTGCTTTTGCTGTCTTGATACTGAAATTTATAGTCATCAAAGTAGAGGTGGTCTATTTAATTATCAGAAACCTTTGATCCAAGAGATTGAAGATGAATTTTAAAGTCAATTTTATTGAACTATAAAGTGCATTCATTAAAATTGTACAGTTCCATGAGTTTTGACAAATGTATACATCCATATACCACCACCCCAATTAAAAATAGAATTTTCCATCACCCCAGAAAATTCTCATTATACTCCTTCCCAGTGTCCTCTGCCCTTGCCCCAAACTACAAACTAATCTGATTTATATTACTGTACCATGTGTAGTAGTGTGTATGACAGATAATATAAAGATACAAAGATTATATATGTAATTTACACATTTGTTTTTCCTGTTCTAGAACTTCTTATAAATGCAATTTGTGTCTGGCCTATTTAACTTAGCTTAATGTTTTTGAGATTCATCCATATTATGTCATGTATCAATAGCTGGTTCCCTTTTTATGCTAAATAGTATTTCAAGCTACATTTTCCAGTAGCAGAATCCCGTGTTCAAATGAAATTACCCAGATAAAGTAGATAGAAGCAGGATTGCATTGACTTAAGTGTGATGTGCCAGGGCTGCTTACTTGTTCAACCTTCCTTTCCTGCCCCAGAGGTTTTTCAGAGCACAATTTGGAATCCATTAATATAGTAAAAGCTACTTACTTATTTTATGTATAATGAACTTGGCATACATGAAAGTGAAGTAACTGGTCTAAGGTTTGCAAATAATTTTAAGCTGATGTGGGCCATAACTTTTATCTCCTGTCCTGTGTTGTGGTCAATGAAGTTTAAAAAATTTTTTTGGCTTTTCATTTTGAAATAATTTCAGACTTTCAAAAAGTTTGCAAAGTTAGTGAAATAATTCTCATATAGTCTTTCCTCAGCTTCATCAATTGTTATCACCGTAGATAACCTACAACATAGTTATTAGGATCAGCAAATTGGTATTAATTAGCACATTACTATTAATTAGTCTGCATACCGTATTCAGATTTTTCCAGTGGTCCCACAGATGTTCTTTTTGTGGCCCATTTCTTTTCTTTTCTTTTCTTTTTTTTTTTTTTTTTTTTTTGACAGAGTCTCACTCTTTTGCCGGGGTTAGAGTGCCGTGGCATCAGCCTAGCTCACAGCAACCTCAAACTCCTGGGCTCAAGCAATCCTTCTGCCTCAGCCTCCCGAGTAGCTGGGACTACAGGCATGTGCCACCATGCCCGGCTAATTTTTTGTCTATATATTTTTAGTTGTCCAG